>JAUTXW010005493.1:0-145000 GCA_030620095.1 Kuschelorhynchus macadamiae
TCCTACGAATATATATATATATATATATATATATATATATATATATATATATATATATATATATATATATATATATATATATATATATATATATATATATATATATATATATATATATCCTTAATGACATGCTAATATTTAAGGGGGTGATTCTTGGACCCATTTTAAGAAAAAATCTTCATATGAACTGATGTCCTAAACGTCTTAAGTTTTGAGATACAGGGTGCTAAAGTTTTCAGAAAAAAAATTATTTTTTTAATAACTGTGATACTACTGTAGATATCTTTATGAAATTTGATACACGTGTTCTATGCATCAAGATGCATTTTCTAATGTACAAGCAATTTTATTCTTTTTACGAGTGGCGTCCGTACGCGTTTTGCTTAGAATATTTTTGGAGAAAAAAATGGTACGCTACTGCTTTATCTTAAAATAAAAATTATTTTTGGAATTCTCATTCATTTCTGAGCAAATTCGATCTTTTGATTTTCTTTCGTCCGACGCATAGTTTTCGCTTAAAAAAATAAAAATCGTTTTACTTCAGGGTCAAATCGTTAAAAATCTGATAGGGTGACTGTTGTGTGGAAATCGCTTATTTATCGGGTGAAAGAAAATTATGACATCGAATGTGTTCATAAACGAAAAAGTTTTCTCGTCTGATGGTCCGTTCTTGATTAAATAATTGAGTTAAAATTGCTTCATAATATCTCAATACCAACTAATAATAATTTTTAAACCCATAAATCTAGTAGTCCTGGAATAAATTACGTTTTTACAAACGTCGATGTCAAATGACTTAAAGTAAGCTGTTGGTGTTCAAAACCATCTCAGCGTGTCATCTCTTTGGTTTTTAGTGTTTCATTGAAGTTATTGAAGTTATTTTCGCCGTTTTTTCGAATAATATCATTAAATATGGTAAATTATACGAATGCGGAAATGGCGGCAATGCATTACGCATATTGCCTCGCAGATGGTAATGCAACAGAAGCCAGACGCATTTATCAGGAAAGATATCCTAATCGTGCCTTGCCAGATAGCCGAACCTTTTCGAATATTCATCGCCGAGTTAGCGAAACAGGTAGTTTCAATAAAGGTACTTCGGAAGGCAGACCTCGAACTGTCAGAACACCTGAAGTTGAGGAAGCGGTGCTGCAAGAAATCGACGAACATCCTGAGACGAGTACGAGGAAGATCGCTAGAGCTTTGAATATTTGTCACCAAATTGTTTGGCGTATTTTAGTTGACTTTTTGTTATATCCATATCATATTCTAAGAGTACAGGCATTACTCCCCAGGGATTTCCCACAGCGTGTGAACTTCTCTCAGTGGTATCTTCAGAGTATTACACTAAATCCGCAGTTTGAGTCACAAATTTTGTTCACAGACGAAGCAACTTTTTCTAGGAATGCTATTCAAAATTTCCATAACAATCATGTGTGGGCGGAAGAAAACCCGCATGCCATAACCGAAACCCATTTTCAAGAACAATTTTCGCTTAATGTTTGGGCAGGAATTATTAGTAATCATCTCATAGGCCCATTTTTCCTACCAGGACGTCTTGATGGACGGTCTTATTTGCATTTTCTCGAAGAAGAACTACCTGGGTTGCTTGAAGATGTACCAGTTGCGTTAAGGCATCGCATATGGTACATGCACGATGGAGCACCGGCTCATTTCAGCGTAATTGTCCGAAATCATTTAGATACAGTTTATCCTGATCGTTGGATAGGTCGCGGAGGACCTCAGCAATGGCCAGCAAGATCCCCCGATCTCAATAGTTTGGATTTCTTTTTATGGGGGCACCTTAAAACTCTAGTGTACAAAACTCCCGTTAACACTGTAGAAGATTTAAGAGAGCGAATAGTTGCCTCGTGTGAAACTATACGGAATACGCCGGGAATATTTGAACGAGTGCGCAATTCCATGCGTAGACGGGCGGAAGCATGCATATTAAGTGAAGGTGGCCACTTCCAACAATTTTTATAATTAATGTTAGTATTGTTAATAATTAATAAAATTAAGCCGTTTCTGTAAACTTTGTTTTCTGCAAGCTGAAATCCCCGGTGTAATTTATTGGCACATGAAAGTTTTTTAAAAATTGTTTCCTAAAGTAATCAATCCTAAAGTAAAGTAAATCAATTACTTATTTCTAAATTAATTAATATTTATTATTAAATGAACTGAATAGCACGAAAAAAGAAAAAAAAACGCTTTCCACACAACAGTCACCACATCAGATTTTTAACGATTTGACCCTGAAGTAAAACGATTTTTATTTTTTTAAGCGAAAACTATGCGTCGGCCGAAAGAGAATCAACAGATCGACTTTGCTCAGAAATGAATGAGAATTCCAAAAATAATTTTTATTTTAAGATAAAGCAGTGGCGTACCATTTTTTTCTCCAAAAATATTCTAAGCAAAACGCGTACGGACGCCACTGGTAAAAAGAATAAAATTGCTTGTACATTAGAAAATGCATCTTGATGCATTAAACACGTGTACCAAATTTCATAAAGATATCTACAGTAGTATCACAGTTATTAAAAAAAATAATTTTTTTTCTGAAAACTTTAGCACCCTGTATCTCAAAAGTTAAGACGTTTAGGACATAAGTTCATTTGAAGATTTTTTCTTAAAATGGGTCCAAGAATCACCCCCTTAAATATTAGCATGTCATTAAGGAACACCCTGTATATACATATATAATTATATATACATATATATATATATATATATATATATATATATATTTCATTTGTACATAACATTTTCTGTATCTCTTATAAGAGTAAACAAATACTGAGGATGGCAAATTATAAGTAAAGACCCCGTGCTGGGAGCCAAGAAAGTAAAAAATTTCAAAACGCAACAATTTAGGCAACGTAATACATGTGCGTTGGTAGCTTGATCACTTTAAGAGTTGTATTCCATTAGCACCTTTAAAAACTTTACAAGGTCGAAAAAAACATGGGAAATATTCAAATGGCCGTTTTTAGATGAATGGGCGTCCTAAAACATTTTTAAGTAATGACATTTTAATGGGTCAGTATTTTCTCTAGCCTGGCATTGTCCCATGATTATGAGAACCAAGGCTTATGTCTGGGAGGTATCGAAGTCTCGCACCTAATGAATAAGTAAAAAGGTTAACAATCTAATAAGCAAAGAATTCCTAACTTAAATTAGACGTTAAAAATAAAGAATGGTAAAATTAAGGTTACTAATTCCATTTATATATAATTTTTTAATACGAAATAAAGTGAAGCTCTTGAAAACCTTCGTGAACTCATCACTTTAGTTTATAAAATCAATATATATGAAATAATTTATCTTCATATTTACAAGGCAGCCTATATTTTCGGTGACCTGAATATCAAAGATGAATAATGACCATTCATTATACCACGCATAAAAGAAAATCAAGCTCTATAAAATTATCGGCACTCATGCATACGAGCAGTATTTACAGTGTTGAACATTTGACGGGTCTTCTTCTTTCGTGACGATAATATGCCCAGTGAATTTTGAACTTCACTTCTAGAAAATAATATTAAGCAAAATTTAAACTTCTTTCATAAAAGGAATTGTCGTGTGTTTTATTATGATATATATGTTTCAGAACATGTTTTAGGCCTCAAGCTGGTCCTGCTTGAGCAGCACGAAATAATTTGGATTAAAGCACTAATAAAAATGTATTCCTTTTTAGTTCGCTCGTAAAAGGGAAGTATTGTTATCGTAAAAAAATCACCCTCCGAGATTCAGGATCCTAGATGCCGAAAAACATGTTTTCTCGATTCCATCCATCCATCCATCGATCCATCCTGTCTGTCTTTTCGTGGCGTAGCTAAAGTGCGGGACACCAAAGAAAGCCGGGCGGTCCTTAAAATAAAGGTTCATAGTCTTAAGCAAGCGGAAAAGTAAAATTTGTCTACGCAAATAAATTTTATGTTATTTTATTTGTTGAAATAGTTTGCCGATTCACCTATAAAGTGCGCCAGCTAAGCGGTACGGAAAATTAATCGAGGATTTAGTAAATTTCGCACTGGTCCACTTGTAATTGGGATGTGCCTAGAGTCTCCATGCACTTGCCGCTAGAAGGTTCTAGCTATTTCCTGTGGCGCCTATACATTTGGAGCATTTGTTTGCATTTCTATATAAATGCATTGCATTGAATTTGAATTATTAGTTCGAAGTAACGATGGCAAGCAAAAGAGGAAAAACAATTCGAAGCAGTGCACGTGAAGTTATTGCGAGCATTATAGAGGCCTGTACTAGAGAAGTTGAAAATAATAGTTTGACTATTCCAATTCAAAATCGAACAGAACGCGCTGCATTTTACACTGGTGTTTCGGAAAGTAGTGTAAGAAAAATTCAAAGAGATCATAATGATCGCTCATGTTCTACTTCACCTTTGAAATCTCCTGGTAAAAAAAAGACCCCGATTATCATACAAAGATAAAATTGACGATAGTGATTTTCAAGTAATTCGACCAACAATAGAGGATTTTTATATAAACTTGAAGAAGGTTCCGACCTGCAAACCCCTACTTCGTGCTGTAAAGAACAAAATAGATTTTCCGTACGGGTATAAAACCTTAAATCGGATTTTACGATCAAATGGTTTTGTTTGGCGCAAGTGCCAAAATAAACGAAAATTGCTCATTGAGAGACCAAATATTTTTCACTGGCGGGTGAAATATCTATCAACTGTAAGGCAATATAGGCAAGAAGGACGCAATATTGTGTATCTAGACGAAACCTGGGTAGATAATGATATGACAGTGAACAAATGCTGGCAAAGTGAAAGTGTTACAAGTGTTGTTCAGGGAATCCACTCTGGTAGTAGCTTTATTATAGTTCATGCTGGTTCAGAAGCTGGATTTTTTCCAGGTGCTGCTTTAGTTTTTCGCTCGGGACTAACAACTGGAGACTATCTTGGACAGATAAATAGAGATAATTTTGAAAAGTGGTTGCTCGAGAAGCTTCTACCTAACATTCCTCCCAAATCAGTCGTGGTAATGGATAATGCGTCTTATCATCCTCGCGTAGAAGATAAAGTGCCAACTAAATACTCTACAAAAGCTCATATGATATCGTGGCTTAAATCGAACAATCTTGTATGTGATCCAACATAGAGAAAATATCAATTATATAAAGTAATATCAGCCAACAAGCCTAGAGAAAAAAAAGTATAAAATTGACAGTCATTTACATAACCTCGGCCATACACCTTTAAGGCTGCGCCCATACATGTGCTAACCCTATTGAACTTGCATGGGCAGGAGTAAAAAAATATATTCGGAAGCGCAACACCGGTGAACTTCCAATTAAAGATTTAAATAAAATAACATTAGAAGCGATTGACTCAATATCGGCTGAAAATTGGAAATCGTATGTTAAACATGTTCGTTCTATTGAAGATAAATACTGGGAAGTAGCTGGCAAAATTGAAACGGTTATTGATGATTTAGTTATCACACTGGGATCTTCAAGTAGTGACGACGAAACCTCATCATTTTCACAGGAAGACAACGACTTAGAAGGAATCGAACCATTAGAATCACAGCCGTCAACCTCAAAAATGGCTTAGTTTTTTTTCATATATTTTGTAAAATTGTTCATTAAGTAGCTGTCAATAAACTGCTTCAAAATAATTAATTTTCTGTTCAATACCGGGTGTTAAAAAATATCTAATATTGCAATTCATATTTGAAAAACTACAGAACTCATATTTTTCCAAAATTAACTCATCAATGTAGTTATAGCATGGGAGCCAGCACTGATTCCAGTGAACAAGATTTATCAAAATTTTAACTTATGCAGTTCGACTTTGGGCTATTCGGGTATCCCAAAAGTGACCGTTTGTCTCCGTCTGTCGTATTACTTTGTACAGGGGGCGTCATTGTGAAGTACTATACAGGGCCTTTCCTAATTGCGTGCTAATGTTAAAGGGCGTGATTATTGGACCTTTTTAAGAAAAAAGTTTAATATGAACCTAATAGTCTTAACTTTGGAGATACAGGGTTTTAAAAAAACATTTTTTTCAAATCCTAATTCTGATGCTATTATAGATAAATAACTGTGTAAAATTCTTCACTTCTTTTCTACATAAAAGGGCATTTTTTATTAACAATCAATTTTTGAAATTTCTACCAGTGGCGTGCATATGTAATTAACCTGGGTAAATCCGTATGCTCCTTAATGCATAGAAGACGTGTATCAAATTTCATGCACTCAGTTATCTACAATAGCATCAGAATTGGGATGAAAAAAAATGTTTTCTTTTTAAACTTTACCATCCTGTATCTCAAAAGTTAAGACTTTTAGGACATAAAAACACCTCCTTTAACATCAGCACGCAATTAGGAAACGCCCTGTATAGTACTTCACAATGACGGCCCCTGTATAAAGTAATATGACAAACGGAGACAGACGGCCCAAAGTCGAACTGCATAAATTAAAATTTTGATAAATCTCGTTCACTGGATCTGGTGCTGGCTGTCCTCGTAAAATCTGGACTTGTAAATCGTGTATCACTATACTCGGTGGTCCAATAACAGTGGACGTAGGAAGTAGCCCTGGAACCGTTAATGACAGAACTCGAGAAAAAATATATTTATAGGTAAATCGGTCAAGGAAAATCAAAATTAAATCATTTTAAGATTCGAAAGTTCGCAGTTATTGCAACACAAAAGAGATATATAAGTACGGTACACGAAAAAAAACAGACAAATATAGATAAAGGTTCATTAAGCATCGTTACATTTTTTAATTATCCGTAGTGCGTATAGCCAAAAAGGAGTGCCATATTATTTAAAGAACGACAGGACACCACTGGTTTAAAGAGATTTCTTGGCCGACCTTCCTAAACCGATTGACTCCGCTTGGTTTTCTTTCGTGTCCCGCACTTTAAAAAACTACTTACCCGATTGACTCCAAATTTTGGTCAAAATCAAGGGTCATATGGGGTGACCTGGTAATATCTTGTCTGTGATATGTTAAATAAATTATTACTATAAACGTACTTATCCAATTTATTTCAAAATTTGCACAACATCAAGTATTATGTAGTAATCAACTGGTAAAAATTTCAAATGTAAAAAAAAATCCAAAATGGCGGCTTAAAATATTTAATTAAGCCTGAAAAACTACTTACTGGATTAATGGTAAAACTGTGGTACTAATTAAAGATGACGAAACAAAATGGCGGCCAAATAAACTATTAGTAATCGTGAAAAAATCACCCCTCAGGTTTTACATATATTCATCGCTAGTTGCAAAAAAAATATGTTTTATCAATTCCGTCAGTTCGTCTGTCAGTTATTACATTAGTATTTTAAAAAACGGCCTGCAAAAAACTATATACCTATTAGATTAATTTCAAATTTTGTGCAAGCACTAAGTGTCATAGAGAAAAATTGGTTAAGTTGTGGTACGAATTCCAAATGGTGGAACAAAAGGGCGGCAAAGTATTTTTTTTTAAATGAACTTAAAACAAATTATTCAATTGACTTTCAATTTGATTTTGCAGAAAAATTAAATTTGATATAGGGATAAACTGGTACCAATTCAACATGACGCAACAAAATGGCGGTGTGGATCAATCTTAAAACTACTTATTGAATTTGTTTTTAATTATGCCTAAAAATCAAGTGTGGCATAGGTAGAAACTAGTAAAATATTGGTGGGAATAAAATATGATGGAACAAAATGGCGCCCAATAAAAATGTTTGAAAAGATAGCATATATGTGCTACTAAATGTACCGAACTAAATTCGGTCACACATTATTCTTAATAAAAGGAGAGATTCGTAACGAGGGAAGTCCCGAGTAAAGAAAATGTACCGATTTTTTCATGCTAATATTGTTGCCATATCTTGAAGATTGAAACTTGTTACCGTCTCTGCATCATCCGAGAATATTGGATGGCGAAGAGTGGCCATACAGAGTGACCACGGACTAATGATCGCCCCTCTTTTTTCTTTGTTTTAACCATATCACTACGAAGTTGTATAAGTATGTATACGACACTATTTATCAATTTTTAACCTATGTTTGACATTTTTGTACACTTCCGGAAGTGGTACTATCTATGAAATTTGAGATGAAAACTTCCAATTTTTTATTTATATTCTGATAAAGCTTAAAATAGTCTAAATGTCAGTTTTTAGATTTTTGAAATCGGATTAAAAATGGCGGATCATTAGGCATTTGTTGGATTTTGCTTAGTTGGCTATGACAAAAATATTAATGCAAGTTATAGGCTCCTAATTTAGGCGTAGTGAGTAACATAACTAAGCAAAATTGTATTTAAAACAGACTGCCTAATTTTTCTTCATATAAGATCATTTTTTTATATTATTTAAATTTTTGTCTTCATAAATAGCAACAGTATGTTTTTATTTCTTTTTCTAATAAATACTGAATTGCTAGCGGACTAATTTTAGAATATTTGAAAATGAAGACTCCTCTACTGACTGATTTTCATTATCGGTCTGAGAATGGGTAGTGTATTAAAATGAAATATGCAAATAACATTACTTATGGTCCATTTTCAATAATTCTTAAAATAATTATTAAAGCAGTTCAATTCAAATTCAATAAAAAGATATTGTTGCTCTTTGGGTTTTTAAAATAAATGGGTCCAAACATTTAAATACAATTTCCTTTGAATTATATTTTGTGGCATGACCAACTAAGCAAAATAAAACAAATGCCTATAGCTCCCCCTTCCGATTTCAAAAATCTAAAAACTGACGTTAAGAGAATTTTCGCGGAATGTCAATAAAAATTTGGGACTGTTCATTTAAAAATTTATAGACGGCGCATTTCCGGTTTGAAGAAAATTGTCAAACATGGACTAAAAGTTGACAGATAGTGTCCCATACCCATAGCTCACATAATTTCAAATTAATATTTTAAAAAACAAAGAAAGAAAATTGGGCCTTCATTAATCCGTGTTCATCCAGTCTACATTCTGTAAAATAAAACAAATCTATGATTGCTAGAGTATCTTTATTATTTTGCAGCTCCCATTTTCTGTTTCTGTCACTTTCTTAAGGTTTATAGGGTAAAACACCCAGTTATTGGTACGTTAGGCGACTTGCTAAATAAAAAATATCGTTTTATAATTAAAAATTAATATTTTTCCTTTAATGCCACATTTCTTCCATAAATTTTTTAACTAGACAGGTTTTTACCTACGTTTTTTTACTGGAAGTCTTTTTTACCTCCAGGGTTTTTTTACCGGGAGGTTTTTTTATCGGGGACTTTTTACTGGGAAATTTTTACCAAAGGCTTTTTTACCTGTTACCAAATAAAATTTCGACACTTATTCGATGTGGAGATTATCCTTTGGATTCAAACTTTAATAAAACTAGGCACAGATTTTAAATAAAGAGTTGCCAATAACTGCTTAGCACAAAATATGAAGCAACCCATTTTTTGTCAGTTACTACCAAAAAATGGTTTTCCGTGATTAATAATACCCAGTAGGTAGTTGGCACATTTAAAATTTTTTTTTTAAGTGCAATGATTTATCCTAACCTATTTAAATACATTTTATATTACTTCCCATATAATAAAGACTAAATTATTACTATTTGCAAACAGTTTCAACCTAAACTACGTAACTAAATAAATAAACTCTATTTTTTACTATAGTTACGGGGCTACCAACCTGGCTATTCGATGTCACAATATATTATGTCACTCCATTGTTCTTTTTGTCCAGTCGGTCAAAATATTTTTTCTTATGATTTAGAAAATTAACCTTCATTGTATTGCTTTAAAATAATGTTTGACATCTTTGCAAATAGGCATTACAATAATAATTAAACTTTCATTCACTTTGCATGTTTTCGTTAACTGAAATTATCCGATGTCGTAACAGAACGACATCCTACTCCAACATTTTTAATTATTTGATAATGGTTAATCTACTTATGACTTCAGCTAAAGCAGGAAGTCATTACAATATTCCGTAACTGTATATCGAAAGTAATCATATGAGAAGTCGGAAAAGAAGCGACGATTCGATATGGTTAATAATTATACCATCGCCAGACATTAACGATGATTTATTTTAAAATAAACTCAGTTTTTATAAATTATTGTTTATCATACAGTTTGGCATGAAGTTAAAAAAATAGATAACATGAAAAATAAATTGTAATGCTGGATAGTCATGATTACAAAATGTCGTTGTTACTGTATTCTATTTATTTTTTTTTTATTTTTGTCAAAGTAATTGAGAATATAATAACTATATTCGTTCAGTTTTTTTTTCATTTCGTTTTTATATGTGGTTGGATTGACGAATTCTATATAAATTAATATTCTCAAAAGGAAATTTATACCACAAAGTTATTACATTACATTTTCCAAAAGATCATAATAACAATAGCTTACAATATAAAATATTTTTATAGCCCTGGTTAAATTCTTATTTGGGATTTTCAATTTTTCTATTTTAGACAGAATTATACTCTGTAATATTTCAATTCTTACTCTCTGGAATGTTAGCTGTTGCATGTATACCAAAAAAATTACTTTTTGCGTGCTTAAGCTTCTACCAATTCTAAGAGTGTGAGAAAGTGAACTTCTGAATTTCAAATATAACTATCCAGTTATACCTCTATTTTAAAGACAAATGAGAGCAAACGATCCGTTTCCACTTGTCGGTTCATTTTCTAATAGCGAAGGAATGAAAAATAACTGAAACGCATTGTGACCAAAAAAAAGTAATTTTTAACACTTTAAGATTTACTCCGGGATAGTTTTACCAATTTCGACAAATTGGAAAGTATTCAGGATAATGTCGAGATAGTCCCATAGCGAGCATATTAAAAGAATAAAAATGGTGGAATGGCGCAAATTTGAATATTTTTTTGAGTGTTTCCGTGATAACGTTGAAATGCTTTAATATATTGTTCTAAAATTTGGAGTTTTGAAATGGAATGAACCAAAAATACTATTTGGGCGTACCTTGAAATACATCCTCTGACCTTCTCGACAATATTAAATACATTTATACTTGCCAGAATAATGTCTTGTGTCAATAAGCGATTGTGTAAAGAGGGAGGGATGAGGAGGAGTGAAGGAGAAAAGATTAAGTTAATCTGAAAATATTGTGTTTCACATCGTTGTTAGGGTTTTTGAGCGTCAGGAAGTTTAATTCTTCTCACTGGCCGACAAGATTTTTCTAACACAGGCCAGCTCATTATTTTCACAATGGAAATACCCTCCCAATAATAAAAAAAATATTCGGAAAGCCCTAATAGGTACCATTTTTTAATAGCCTATTAAGAACTTTTTATATTGGCAGGTAAACAATTTAATTGTGGGGCGGCTAAAATGGGTCTATTTTACAACGGAAAAATTACGTAGACTGGGTTGTTTACAACATTAGACACAACAAAAGCCTACTTTAAATATTTTGGTGTGTTAATTGGGGATGAAGATAAGCGGTGGGCTCCCCATGTGTGCTGTGTTAGTTGTAGTGTATCATTGGTACAGTGAATGAAGAGAAAGAGAAAAAGTATGCCTTTTGCAGTTCCAATGGTATGGCGAGAACCCACCAATCATTCTGAAGATTGTTATTTTTGCCTGACAAAGACTGAAGGTTATTCCAAAAAGGGAAAGCACAATATAGAATATCTAAATTTGCAATCTGCCATACGACCTGTTCTTCATAATGCAAATTTGCCAGTGCCGATTGCGCCTTTAAATTGGCAAGCTATTGATTTGGGAGATAATGGAGATAACGCATCAGGCAGCTCAGAAGAACAGTGCACCGATCCCACTTTTACCACAGGTCCCAGTTCCGGCGAGCCACATTTGATTGTTCAAAGTGAATTAAATTATTTAGTACGTGATTTGGGGTTATCCAAGCAACAGTCAGAACTTCTGGGTTCCCGTCTTAAGGAATGGAACCTATTGGCCAAAGAAACAAAAATTACGAATTTCAGAAAAAGAAATGCTATGTTTTCTGAATTCTACAGTATGGAAAATTCGTTGTGTCCGTGTACTGATATAGACAGTTTAATGCAGGAACTTGATATTGAACATTCTCCCCGTGAGTGGCGCTTATTCATAGACTCATCTAAATATAGCTTAAAAGCTGTGTTATTGCATAATGAAAATTTAAAACCCTCTATACCAGTTGCCCATTCAGTTGCAATGAAAGAAAATTCTGAAAATATGCGTACGATTTTGGTTAAAATAAACTACAATAGGTATAAATCGCAGATATGTGGGGAATTAAAAGTTATAGCGATTTTAGTGGGACTTCAGGGGGGATTTACAAAATGTTTTCTTTGTTTATGGGACAGTCGTGCAATAAATCAGCATTATGTAACAAAAATTGGGCCAGAAAGAAACGAATTTCAACCGAGATCTGAAAATGTTAAATTTATACCTCTTGTTGATCCCAAATATGTCCTTTTGCCTCCTCTTCACATTAAACTTGGGCTGATGAAAAACTTTGTGAAGGCTTTGAATACAGATGGTGATTGATTTAAATACCTAAGACAAGTCTTTCCCCAATTAAGTGATGCCAAATTAAAGGAAGCCATTTTTATTGGGCCACAATTCAGAAAATTGCTGGACGATGTCAATTTCACGGAAAAGCTTACCAGGTAGGAACTCAGAGCATGGAATTCATTTGTTAATGTAGTAAGAGGATTTTTAGGCAACAATATGGATGAAAATTATAAACAATTAGTTAATAATGAACTCTTAGATGCCTATAAAGCGCTTGGTGCCAGAATGTCATTAAAAATTCACTTCCTCCATTCCCATTCTGACATTTTTTCCTAAAAATTTGGGAGCTGTTAGTGACGAACAGGGTAAAAGGTTTCACCAAGATATCAGAACAATGGAAATTCGGTACCAAGGACGATGGAATACAGCCATGATGGGTGACTACTGTTGGTTTTTGAAAAGAGAAGATAGGACACCTCATAAACGGAGAAAATAAAGTTTAATTAGTGTTTTAACTTAATATTTTTCTCGTTTGCTTTTCTCTTAGATGTATGGTATGTTTAATAGGCGAAAACTGTAAACATAGTCAATAATCAGGGTTAAGAATTTTCTGAAATCATTTTTTCTATAGATATTAAGTATCGTAACATTCGATATGGTTCTACAACTCTAACAAGAAAACCCTACGTGCTACAACTTTCTATTTGTCATTTTCGTATTTGGATAGGTCCATTCTATTAGATTATGCGATTCTGATTTGTGTTACAACAAAAAAAAATTTTTTTGTCGGCCAGTGAATTTTAATTTTTAACAATGTATATTGGTGATTCTCTCTAATATGTACACTTACGTAGAAATAAACCTTTTTATGTTTTACTAGTTGTCTTGCTTCCAGTAAAATGTCATTTGTTTTAAGCCTCGAAAATATTGAAGCTGACATAGATAACACTAAAAAAGGATGAAATAAAATTATTTATATGAAAATAAATCCGACTTCAAAATTAAACATTAAAAAGTAAAAAATAATATTTTATTCCTTCTTGAAAATTTGACTTTAACTTCATAAAGTCAATTAATGATTATAAATATATCTCCATCTTCTTACTCGGATTCTGGAAATAAATGAACCACGCATCATTTACGTCATCAGGTGTCTACTAACACTTTAAGTAGTTTGTGTCATTTTGTATTTAACTAAATTGATTTTTATAGGCAATGTAACGGAAGTTACAAACAACTATTAGCATTAAAAAATGGTCCCCGATATAATCCTTCTTTTGTTAAAACCGAAAATGTTCCAATTCAAGTTGATCACCACTCGCCTAGAAAATCTGGTGCCTACTTTTAAGCGTCCGAAGAGAATTTAAAATAGACGCCCTTAATCGGCAATCTGAGAATGAGCAACCAATTTTATCCGGGTAGTACTGTTGAAAGCTCTTATTTTAGCCAACATCCATGTCTTTCATGACATCTTTTAATTTGCCTGGAACAGCGACAAGATTGGAGCTTCCATCTTTTACAGCATGTGACTCCTGAAACTTACAATCTTAACATTAATGACGTGGGTAAGTCCTATCGAAACGGAAGGAATCTGTATGGTATATTGTACAGGGCAGTCCATAAGTAAAGGGTCATGGAGCAACAGGATTTTTTTCTAAATACTAGAAACCGTGGCTGCTTTAAGTGAAGACTGGCAAAGTTTATGAATGTGGAATTTAAAGACTTGCAGATTAAAAGAGGAGGAAAAGGCATTTACTGGTAACACATTCCATAATCGTTAATCACTGGGATTAAAGGAGCGAACAAAGTGGAAGATCCTTGGTTTTTTTCAGTTGGTGAAGGAATGCATGTGGGATTGAAAGGAATGACTAAGGAGGGCATAAGTTTTTATCATATAAAAAGTCCAAATTATTGCTCTCGACATATTCAAAGCATTTGATATGGCATGACGCACTTCTTAACAAATTTCCTACCTATGGTATTCCTCCAAAACTTTGTACTTGGATGGCCAGTTTTCTTTCTAACAAAAGTATTTATTCTCTAGTGGTTCCTCCTGCACATCACTTTCTTCTACCAGCAACCCAATTCACAGCTATGCTAACAATAGCACACTTTACCCCAATATAAAATTTTCCAAACCTGTCTCTAAGACTGATGGTAGGCGTAGAGTAATGACTTGATAATCCAAACCTTGCAAGGAAGCTTCCATCACTAGAACATCGTCAAATTGTGTACGATCTGTCTCTGTTTTAAAGGTACTACCACGGATTCCATTCTGATAAAATCCATCCATTATGCTCTCCTTAGTCATTCCTGCCAGGGCGACACGAGCCTCGACCCACATGCATCTTTTCACCGTCCAAAACCAAGGACATCCCACTCTATTCGCTCCCTTATTCCGGGCAAAGATCTTTCCTTCTTCTCCTAATACAGAAGTCTTTAAAATCCCTGTCTTTATTTAAAGCAACCACCGTACCTAGTACTTAGCCTTGGTCTTTCGTGGATTTGATATAATTTTTTTTCTGTTGCCTTTAAACAAATTATTATTTGAATTGAATTATTGAATTATTAATTATTATTATATCCTTCAGAATTCCGATAAAATCTTTTCGTGAACCGACCATTAAAGGCCCAACATCTGTGCATACGCCAACTAATTTACACCACTGCAAACCATATTGCTCAAAAGTTCTTTGCACCTCGGCAAATATACCATTAGGAAAAAACTCTTATTTTTTATAATCCTGGAATGCTTTCCAAAAAAATTCATTCTTCGGATTTTTAGGATGTAAGATGTAATATTTTGTCTGCGCTTATGTGCAAATGCAGGAAAAAACACATGTCGGCGTCCGATGTTCGAACGAAAAGTCGTAATAATCTTAACTGGTGGGTTAAATTATGTAACTATCAAATTTTATGTGTATGTTTTTCTTTAAAAGAACATGTTTTTTTAAACCATTGATTTTTTTTCATTTACATCACTATATACAGTGATAACATTTAATGAAATGTGTGTCTTAAATTAACAACAAGAAATAAATATAAAATATTTAAAAGTATATTACACATATGTATTATTAAATGAAGTAATTATTAAAAAACCAACAAAAAATCAATATAAAACATTGATTTCATCTTCAGAATCGGAGGAATCAACATATTTAGAAGCCATTGATGGTAAATGTTCTTTAAATAATTTTATTTCCATTTTCCTTAAACTTGTGATTAGTGGATCAGAAGATACCAAAAACCTATTTAAACGATCCTGGTTTGTGGCTGTTCTTTATATTTTTAGAGTAAAATGTTCCCGGTTGTTTTTTAGGTCTTTGTTGCGAGACTCTTGTGCCTCTTCCGACATCATGCCTATTGGTAGAACTGCGGCAGAAATTATGGATACGTAATGAATCAAAATCTTGTGAATACTGCTGGGCATGTAATACCACGGTTATTTTGATGTCAACAGCCCCGCTATCTTTTCGCCATATTCTTTAAATTTCGTTTCATCAATTGGAAATCCCGATGACATAGCTTGCAAAATGCACGCACAACGCTTTACACACTCTTTGTCGATATTTAAGATGTAAGCTGTTACTGATGCTTCGGCAAAAAATCTTCTTGCCGTATTCCCGTCATTGCTAGTTCCACTCCCCCCTGGCTTTACTTTATCTATATTTAATCCCACTTCGCTTTTAAAGCGGATTTCTTTCTTTCTATCATTAACACTGGCCTTTTCCCCTTCTGACCTAGCCTGCCATTTTTTGAAGTCCAATCGGTATCATAAGTGTATGAAATATTCAATAAATCTAATCCATGCGTGAAGAGTGGATAAACCGTAGTCTAGAGCTGATTCCTTTATTGGCCTGTTTATAACTTTTTCCATGTCGTTTATTATTTTCGAAGTAGTTCCGCAAACATTACATGCTTGATTTGAACTCGTTTCTGTCAAATCATGAATAATAATGTTTTTTCTATTTTTACTGTACGATGTACTTTACTGTAGCAAAAATTATTACTGATGAATACCAACATAAAAGTGTTGATATCTCATAAAGCGGCAAAAAGCGGCAGCTATTTTATTTCTCAAAAATATCTTTAGATAATGTTCTACTAAAAACACCATAAGTTGCAAAAACGGTTGATAACGGAAACATAAAGTTTCTCTACCAAAGAAAAACGTTTTAAATATATCAGACATTTTTAACCACGATTAAAATATCCCTTCAAAACAGCTACCATGAAATAAAAATCAAACATTGAATTATCGTTTTAATTTTACTGTTCTGCAGCTTCCATATCAAATGTTGTTAATATATTTCCAAATAAACTTAAATAATTACCAATAACTTAAACAATCTAATAGAAAATAATGTGTTTTAAGAGCCTGTTTGTAAAACATTGAAAAGACGCTTCGTTTTGATAACTGTAGGTATTCTTTTGTTTCAGTGTTTTTTATTTTCTAAGCCCACTGGACCTTCTAGTGTATTTTAATATTATATTTACTTAGGTTAAAGGTCCTTCTAATATAACCCTTATTGGTCATAAATGGTCTCCGGGAAACCACTGTGCACCCCTCAGAAAGTAACTTCGTTGTTTTCGCTATTTTGGATATATATAACTATAAAACTAGCTTTAACAACACGGTCTAGATTTGATCTTTGTGTCTGTCTGTTTCCTGTTTTCCTAAATCGGTAATGAGTTTTTTAATTTAATCCTTTCTTAACTAGCCCGTAAGTAAATTATATTGAGCGACATGCTTGCTGGAGTAATGCCGTTTCATATTGTATTCTTTTAAAACAAAAATTATTTCATTGCACAACAAACACATAGGTTTACTATTGTGCGTGATTTTTTTCTTTTCTTATCATTTCTTAAGAGATAATGAGTTGACACGCATGCTGAGCGGTTTATAAATTACTTAATAGGCAACTAGAATACTCTCGAACCGAGTGTCGATCATACGCGAATATGCGATGCGAGCGCTCTGAACCGACTGTTATTCATAGCGCTTCGAGGTCGTCGGGCGGCTTCCGAATGTTTATCTGTTTGTCTCTTTCTAACGACTATTTCTGACATACAGTTTTAGGTGGATTGACAGTAATTATGAATAAACTATGTGTGCTAAATCTTTAATTTTTTTGCGTGTTATTTGATATTTCTGAATCTCTCGCGGACCGCCTATGTTTAAATACTGCGAATATCCTAGGTACTATAATATTAACCGTTAAGTGGAATAAAGAAATCATATTCATCGTGATATAAGATAGATTTCAAGGCACTTACTTGCCATCGCCAACGTCCAAATACGGGTAAAGCCGAGTATCGCACTTCGAGATGAAGATATCACAAGATGACTTGCCTCGGTATCCATTGATTTTCAGTAATTTTCACCAAATCCTCTTGAATAGGACCCTACAATTTTTCATGGGGCTTGGTTTACATGTGTCTTTACTAGCGTAATTTATAACGTATTTAATTCTAGAAGATTTACAAAATTTAATATTTGCGGCTGTTCATTGATTCCCAGGTTGACAAAATTACAAAAATGGATAATGAGCAATTTGTTTTTTTCGGACAAATCACAGCCGCCTTAATATTTTACACACATATTAAACAATTAAATTAAAATTGTTTGTTCAAATACCAAAAGATCAAACTGGAATGCGGATTTTCAAAAGAAAATTAAATATTAATCTTTCCTGGAGCATTAAGTTACAAAGGTTTAAAAATAGAAGACTTCTGACGATGTCTTTGTACTGCGTTTGTTCTAGTCATGTAGGTCGCATATTTTCGTTTTCGTAAATACATTAATTATTATTTTCTTTCTGCGGAAATAATGTATCTCTATTGAAAAGGATAAGTTTACAGAAACGAATTTCGAAGAATGATTAATGGCGCTTCTATACGGCTTTTAGAATGCAAGCAAAGAAGCAAACTAAAAACGAAGGAATAAGTTAATTATACAGGGTTTTCCAAAAGAACCAGAACGGTCAAATATCTCGGTAACAGATTAACGTAACGTTATGAAATTTGGAATTAGGAGGTTATCAATAGTGACCTAAAATTAAAATTTACAGCGTTGTCTGTTTTATAGTTTTTCCGATAGAGCTCTTAACTTTATTTTTTTAACTACAATACTATGATTGTTTTTCACTTATAATGTTGACCGAACCAAAGTGTTTTCAATCCTAGAATATCAAATTTTTCGTCAGGTAAAGTAAATGTAATTTTAAAAGATGGCAAGTCCGCATTTTCATTGAAAAGAACCGTAACGGTCAAATATCTCGATAACGGATTCATATATCGTTATAAAATTTGCCATAGGTAGGTTATGAGTAGTTCCGGATCTAAAAGTAATATTTACAACATTGCCAGTTTTATAGTCGGTCCGATAGAGTTCCCAACTTTATTTTTTTAAATGCAATACTATGATTGTTTTTTGCTTATAATGTTGACCAAACCAAAGTGTGTCGAATCTTAGAACACCAAATTTCTTTTCTGGAAAATTTAAAAGATAGTATTATATTATGGAAGAACGCATTTTCATTCAAAAGAAACGGCATGTTGAAGTATATCGGTAACGGATTAACATATCGTTATGATATTTGGTATCGGGGTTATATTAATAGTGTCGAATCTAAAAATATTATTCGCCACGTAGTCAGTTGTATAGTTTTTCGATTTTTATAGTTTTTCGATAGACCTGTGAACTTTATTCTTAAAATACAATACTTAAAATACAATACCATGACTTTTTGCTTATAATGTTGACTAAAGCAAACCGTTTTCAATCCTATAACATTATTTTTTTTCGGGAAATTTTGGCAAAACCGCAATCCAAATATTACAGTAATGGATTAACATGGTTTTGAAATTTGCTATCGGCGAATTAACAATAGGCCGGATCTAAAATAATATTTACAGCGCTGCCAGTTTTATCGAAGATAGAACTCTTAGCATTTTTTTTTAGAGCAATTCTATGATAGTTTTTTGCTTACACTGTTGACCAAACCCAAGAGCTTTCAATTCTAGAAAATCAAATTTTTCCTCTAAATTTTTTAAGATATGCAAGACCGCATTTTCATTCACAAGACTCGGAATGGTAAAATACTTCGAACATCTAAAAGATTTCGGCATTGGATTAACATATTCTTATGAAATTTGCTGTAGGAATGTTATCAATAGGGCCGGATGAAAAAATAACATTTGCGAAGTTGTCAATTTTATAGTTTTTCTGATAGAACTCTCAACTTTGTTAGAACCATGAAGTATAAAATATAAAGTGGCTTTTGAAAATAGCTAATCAATAATTAGTATTGTTGTCAACCATCTGTCATAACATTTTGAAAGTTACTTAAATCGTTATTAAGATAAAATGGTTTTTGGTTAAGTAAAGCTGAACGGATTTAAAGATTAATCTGTTGTGGTTACGATGATAAAATAAAAAGCTTTCAAGAAGTTTGTGAATTATTTTATGCTTTACATCCAGAGAAACAAATTAAAAAATCTACAGTTTTTCTAACAATAAAAAGATTCCCACAAACATAAAATATAAAAACTAGCCAAAAACTGGGCGACTTATTCCGTTTCTTTTCAATGAAGATACGGTTTTACCATATCTTTTAAAAATTTCAGAAGAAAAATTTGTTATTTTAGGATTGAAAGCACTTAGGTTTGTTCAACAGTATGAGCAAAAAACTATCACAAGATTGTATTAAAAAAAATTAGTTGAGAAGTTTATCGAATAAAAAACTATAAAACTAGCAACATTGTGAAAGTTATTTTTAGATCTGACACTATTGATAATCCCCCTATACCAACTTTCATAACGATATGCTAATCCGTTACCGAAATATTTGACCGTGCCGATTCTTTTGAATACAAATTTGAACTTGTCATATCTTTTAAAATTTCCAGAAGAAAAATTTAATATTCTAGGATTGAAAACACTTTGGTTCCTCAACATTATAAGCGGAAAACAAGCATAGTATTGTATTTAACAAAATAAAGTTAAGAACTCTATCCGAAAAACTATAAAACCGGCAATGCTGTAAATAATATTTTTAGATCCGGCACTATTAACAACATCCCTATGACAAATTTTACAACGATATGTTAATCCGTTATCGAGATATTTGACCGTTCCGGTTCTTTTGAATGAAAATGCAGACACGCAACATTTTTTAAACTTTCCAGACGGAAAATTTACAATCCTATTGAAAACACTTTGGTTTGGTGAACATTATAAGCCAAAAACAATCATAGTATTGCTTTTAAAAAGATAAAGTTAAGAGCTCTATAAACTATAAAACCGGCAACGCTGTAAATATTATTTTTAGATCCGGTACCATTGATAACCTCTCAAATCCAAATTTAATAACGTTACGTTAATCTGTTACCGAGATATTTGACCATTCCGGTTCTTTTGGGAAACCCTGTAAATAATGTTAAATAGGTTTATCCTCTAAAATTAAACAGTTACATTTTGCTACAAATTAAGCTAATATAGGCAGAACTTTTCTCGGCCTTGGCCAACTCATAATCTTTATTATTTTTGACTATGTCGAGGGATGTAATAATTATTTTTTGTTAATTTGCAACTCACAAACCAAACATTCTAAAGAGATGCCTAAACAAATATTGTAACATAATTATGTACGTAATTATTTTTTGGTTAATTTGCATTTCACACACCAAGTTTAAAGCTGTTACTTAAAGTATTTTAAAGAGATTGCTGAGATTTTCAGAAAACAAATAATGGTTGATATTTTAGATCAAGTCGAGTGATATAATTATTTTCTGAATTTCTGGTTAATTTGCAATTCATGTTTTACTGTTAGAATGTCAGCACCTGAATCTGCCAATAGGGATCTAGATGATGTTCGGAAGCAATGCCCCGTATATTGTACTGGATGTTCAAGTTTGAGATACAGATCAATTTGTTTTGGCAAGGATCCAAAAGAACTAATGCCAACCGGTTGCTTCATACACACACTATTTCGAAATTGGATGAAAAACCTACCATGCTCGATGTTACATGGGCGAAGACGAATATATTTTTGAACTAGTTGAACCATGTCTATCTCTTGAATATTTCCAGATGTTACATAGAATTCCCTGGCTCTTTTCGTTTTCCTTGTCGCTAAAAAAAATGAAAACATCGCCAAGTTTTCATCCTTGACATTTTCAACAAAAAATGTGTTAACT
This sequence comes from Kuschelorhynchus macadamiae, assembly GCA_030620095.1. Taxonomy (NCBI): domain Eukaryota; kingdom Metazoa; phylum Arthropoda; class Insecta; order Coleoptera; family Curculionidae; genus Kuschelorhynchus; species Kuschelorhynchus macadamiae. The sequence continues at coordinate 21,685 of JAUTXW010005493.1, forward strand.
CCCAACCAAATAATCAATGCTACTTTCATAAATAAGTATTTTTTGTCATCCGCTTCTAGAAGCAATGTTGTAATATTGGTTTTAGTTAATACCCTTTTTTAAAAGATTTCCCTCAGATTTTTTTTTGAGAAGGGCGATTAAACTTCTAAATTTGCTGATATCAATATTGAGTTTAATAGATATGATTGTTTTTAACATAGAATAAAACGCCCAGAGAGATGAAGGCCTATAGTTAGTCGATAACTCCCCTAAGAATACAATAAGTACCTTTTGATTCCAATAGTTCTGCACATTCTTCTTTCTGTACCATTTTTGAAAACTATAGAAAATATACTCATATTTTAGCCTGAATTTTTCGGGAAGCAATCCGCCAATTGCCCTGGATACTTGCTGCCCAATATCCGAAGGAATGCTTTTTTCTGAATCACTCATTTTGACTAAAGAAATTAAAACTGTCAATAAGATGTTCCTTAAATTGACATTGCCCGGGGTAACACAGGGTGTCAGGATTAAAGTGCAAACAGGTAACAGCTAATAGAAAGGTGTTTTATGCTTGCTTTAAACTTTTTGAAAAATTTGTTTATTAAAAATATGTGTGAATTTTGTACAATACATGTGAGTTAACCTCATTAAGATACTTGTGTAGTTACAAAACATGCTGTTAACTCAATTGTATCATAAATATCTATTAAGAGATTGCCGAAACTCATGAAAAACAAATAAATATTACTATTTTATACCATGTCGAGAATGTGCGTATTTTGGTTAATTTGCAATTTACACACTAAATTTCAAAGCGAAAACATTTTAAAGGAATTGCCGAAACTCATAAAAAACTAATAAAAGTTATTATTTTAGATCTTGTCGAGAAATGTACATAATTATTTTGTGATTAATTTGCTATTCAGACACCTAATTTCAAGGCAATAACATAAAGCATTTTTAAGGGATTGCCGAAACTCACAAAATACAAATATGTATTATTTTAAACCATGTCAGGGATGTAATTATTTTTTGGTCAATTTTATTTATTTAAAGGGATGGCAGCAACTCTCACGCGAAAAGATAAAATTGGCGCCATGCCACAATATGTTATTATTAATATGCTCGCTGTGGGACCACCTGGAAAATCTTTCCTGAACAATTCGTCCAAATTGGCCAAACTGGTAATTCCGAAATATAATCTGTTTAAACAATTACATACATAAAAATTCATAGAGCTGAATTAGCAACTTCCGTGAGGTTAGCCCCCAAAGTACCGCCGATTTGCTAAAATATTTGGTGTCATTCATTAGTGCTCCTTAGAGCTTTATTTGGTTTCGTTAATGCTTTCTTAGTTTCGCAAATATTAATTTTTGTTTTATTTTCTAAGTCACCCCTCAAATTTTTTCTGGTCGACTCAAACTGGGCGTCGTTCGATAGTGCTTCGTTAGTACTTTTTGGTGCTTCGATTAGTTTTGTTAGTGCTTTCTTATTTTTGTAAATATACGCTTACTATTGTTTAAGGTCAGCCCCCAAAGTTTTTCGGATCTGCCCAAACTAGGTGTCGACCGTTAGTGCTTTTTAGTGATTTAAGAAGTTTATTGCTTGCTTAATTTTGAAACATTCTTCATTTTGTTTGGAGGCCAGCCCCCGAAGTATTTCCGATTCGCTCAAATTCGTTAGTGCTTCATTTAGTTTCGTCAGTGCTTCTTTAGTTTCGCAAATATTTTTTTTTTTTTATTTCAAGGTCACCCCCCAAAATTTTTCTAATCTACCCATACTAGGTGTCGTGCGTTAGTGCTTCAAGTAGCTTCGTAATTACTTACTTAAGTTTGAAAATATTTGTTTTTTTTTCAGGATCAGCCTTCGTAGTTTTTCTGATCGTCTTAAAGACGTCGTTCGTTAGTGCTTTTTGGTGCTTCGGATAGTTTTGTTAGTGCTTTCTTTTCTTTGTAAATATTCGCTTACCTTGTTTTGGGTCAGCCTCCAAAGTTTTTCTAATCGGGCCAAACTAGGTGTCATTCGTTAGCGCTTTGTTAGTACTTCAAGTCGTTTCGTTATGACTTGCTTAATTTTGGAAATATTTGTTAATTCTGTTTAAAGGTCAGCTCCCAAAGTATTGACACATTTGATCTCATTCGTTAGTGCTTCTTTAATGCTTCTTAGTGCTTCATTTAGTTTAGGCGCGAGGCACTAACAAAACTAAATGAAGCACAAACAAGCACTAACGAATGAGACCAAATTTGAGCGAATCAGAAACTCTTTGGGGTCTGACTTTCAAACAAAATAAAATAAACGAATATTTTTAAAATTATGCAATTAATAACGAAAGTATCTGAAGCACTAAAAAACACCAACGAACGACACCTAGTTTGGGCCGATCAGAAAAACGTTGGAGGATGACCCAAAACAAAGATAAGCGAATATTTACAAAAATAAAAAAGCACTAACAAAACTAATTAAAGGACCAAAAGGCAGTAACGAAGTACTAACCAACGACGCTTAGTTTGACTCGATCAGAAGAACTTTAGGGGCTGACCTACAAATAAAATAAACGCATATTTCCAAAATTAAAAAAGCGATTACGGAACTACTTGAATCACTAAAAAGCACTAAAAAAGTACTAACGACACCTAATTTGGATCGATCAAAAAACTTTGGGGCTGACCTAGAAATTAAAAAAGTTATTATTTGCTAAACTAAAGAACCATTAACGATACTTAATAAAGCACTAAGAAACACCAACGAAACACTGACGATTGAGACCAAATTTGAGCGAATCGGAAATACTTTGGGGTCTGACCTTCAAAAAGAAAAATAAACGGATATTTCCGAAAGTTCTTAAAGTATCAAAAAGCACTAATATAGCACTAGCGAATGCACCTAGTTTGCGCCGATCAGAAAAACTTCGGGTGCTGGCCCAAAACAAGGGTTAGCGAATATTTACAAAAAGCACTAACGAAACTAATCGCCGCACTAAAAAGCACTAACGAAGCACTAAAGAACGACGTTTAGTTTGAGTCGATTTAAAAAAACTGGATTCTGACCTCGAAATAAAAAAATATTTGCGAGACTAAGAAAGCACTAATGAAACCAAATAAAGCACAAAGAACCATTAACGAATAACACCAAATCTAAGCGAATCGGAGATTCTTTGGGGGCTAACTTTACGGACCTGACAGCAACACTTATTTTGGACTGCATTATTTTGGCCTGTAAGTTTGAAACTAATACTGCTTCCATTTGATAAACTTACAATTACAACAAAAATTAAAATCAATGAATTGTTTAATTGAATATTGTGGGGATCTTACCATATACCATTTGAAAGATTTTTAAATTATCTATTCATACCGGAGTTTTTAAATACATGTTTATTAACAAAAAGTATTCAGATTTCGTTTTGATATTCCGAACGGTTCGGAGAATAAAAGAAGGATAGGCGGCCTTTCTGTCCTAAATATATAGCCGCCATCTTGAACTATTTAAAATTCAGATAATGAATATAGAATTTAAAGTCCTATCATAAGACCCTCCGTTTCATTTCACCAAAGTAATCAAAATAGCACTTTTTTAAAATGTTGACATTCCTATTTTTATTTAAAAAATAGTACTTTACACCTTGCACACTATTGTTGCGATATTCCGATCGTTTCGGAAAATAAATGGGAGTCGACGGACTCCGGATTTTAAACTAATATTCCGACATTAAAAATTACATAGCTACAAGACATGTTAACATATCTTTACGAAATATAACGATTATACATGGTTGAAGAACAAAGAGGGGGCGCACGCTTGGCAAAGCAAGATGAGACGGCATTTCCGCCCCTATTTGAATGTCTACAAGGACATCGTGAACAGAAACGGTCAAACATGTTGAAGTCGAATATCCTTTTTTTTCTGCAAATACTAATTATCATGAGCAATAGCTTGGAAAATTATGACGAATTTCAAAATAGGTATTAGCTCGCAATTTTGGTATCCTCAGGTTTCTAATTAAGTGCTTCAAATTATATTACATAAAAAAAGGTTTGAAAGTCTGGCGATATTTTAATTTGAAATTGCCTTCTTTCTGTTGTAAACAATAACAGAAATACTGAGATTAAATCTGGAAAAACTCTCGAGACCCGAAATTAATTAATTTCACTCGGTCGGTGTGAAATGTTTTCATATGTTTCTCATTTACTAGGTCAATCCGGATCCAACCTGCAACTAATACTTGCCCGCGGACACTCACCCATACTATTATTTATTTATTTATTTATATATTTATATATTTATATATTTATATATTTATATATTTATATATTTATATATTTATATATTTATATATTTATATATTTATATATTTATATATTTATATATTTATATATTTATATATTTATATATTTATATATTTATATATTTATATATTTATATATTTATATATTTATATATTTATATATTTATATATTTATATATTTATATATTTATATATTTATATATTTATTTATTTATTTATTTATTTACTTATTTATTTATTTATTTATTTATTTATTTATTTGTTTATTTATTTATATATTTATTTATTTATACTCGTATAAACATTTAAACTTAAGTTGTTACGTATAAAAGTTAACTACTCATAAAAAATAGGCGAGTATAATTTTGCACCCTGAAAAGGTACTCCCTTCTCCTTAGTCCAACATCAAAATATATTTTACTTAATAATTGAGAGCTAAATTTGTGATGTAAAATGTCATAGATAAACATTACTCTGTAATCAGATCTACGTCTTTCAAGGGTTGACATTTGAAAGCTTATATTATATTTTAGTGATTATAAATAAAAATGGAATCTTTTGATTTAAAAAAAAAAGCAGCTTAAGAGGCACTAAAAGATATTTTGCCTTCCAAATCAAGAAAAATATATGAAGCGCAATATCAGACATTGGTAAGATGCTGCTCTGAGCGAAACGTGAAAATGCGCTACTTGCGTTCTTCACGGAAAAATCTAGAACTTTATCACCTTCGACGCTTTGGGTATATTATTCTATGCTGAAGACTACGCTCAACATTAAAAATAATATAGACATTAGTAAATTTCACAAGCTAATTGCCCTGCTGAAAAGAAGAAACGAAGGATATAAGTCAAAAAAAGCCAAGGTCCTGGCTGGTGACCAGGTTGATGAATTTTTAATGGATGCCCCAGACAACCAGTTCTTAATGATGTAGCAGGTGTCTGTAGAAGTAAGGAGTTAGATGAGTTGACGGTGTAAGATGTAACTGATTTGGATCACTCAATTATGATTAATATTAAAAAAACCAAAAACCAAATTGATAGAATTTTCATTGTTAAAGATTCAGGTAGCAATACTGTCAACTGGACTGAAATATGCCGCAAGCATATGGCTTTAAGAGAAGCTGAGACTCCTCATTTGCTATTTTTCGTTCGTTATCAAGACAATCAATGTACTACGCAACCAGTTGAATAGAAATACGTTTAGCAAACTACCCCAGAAAGTAGCAGCATTCTTAAATCTACCAAATCCGTCATTACGTACTGGACATTGTTTTCGACGAACATCTGCCTGAACTTTCTGTCGATGTTTTAAAGAGGCCTGGAGAATGGAAAATCGGCAGCCGTCGTCGCCGAGAGGTACGTCGAAAACACCATAAATAATTGAAAAACTATAGCCGAAAAAATGTTTGGACATGGTGATGTGAATACATTCCAAATCGGAGCTTCAAGAAACTCTTCCAGACAAGGTTCTAACGAAGTATCTAGACTGTTGCATATACTTCTACAAGTAGTATTATTGAACATATGGTCGATGAAACAAATCGATTATTTACTGTTGCAACTTGTACTAAAAAATACTATAACTAAATAAATTTGTTCAATTTAACCCTTTTTTAATTATGTGTGGCTAAAATACATTTTAGTCCCTTGGGACTAAATGAACCTCTTTAGTCCCTATTAGGCGGGACTAAAAGATATACTTTAGTCCCGAAAGTACAAGAAAATTGTTTTGATGCCCATAATAATTATCATACTCCAGTTTTGACCTCGCTACCGCATAATATATGACTATACACGTTTTCCAACTCCTAAAATCTCTGACAAATCTCAATACAAAATTTAAACTTCTACTGCACTGCTCAGACTCCAGAATATGAGCCGTGAATCTAAGATCATTAGTGAAAACAATTCCCAAGTCAGATATTTGATTTACTGTTGTCAAAGGCACTCCATTTATTTTGAAATATTAAGGTACGTAAAAAATAAAAAACAGACATGTTTACATTTTGTCTCATTAACTTTTAAGCCATTCGACACACAATAATTATGAAAGAATCTAAAGTTTACGAAATCTTGGGGATCCTTAGCCTTATTTTCTTTATTGTCTATGTTAAAATATCCCGAGTCCGAAGGATTCAATGAAGAAAATAAAATAATATGGTTTTTATTAGTATTCTGTTTAATTTTTATGTCCGAATAGTATTCGGTGTAGAATTGGCCAAATAATGAAGAATATGTCATTTATTTATTATAAATAGTACGATGACGTCATCCCAGGTTAATTTTCAATTATATATTTCACCTACTGAGCGATTTTCACTTATCAATTCGGCGAAAACATCACGCTCATATTGACATTTTTATACATGAGGTGAATTATTGCCAAATCATCAGAAGATAAGGTTAGAAAGTAGCTTTTGCAAAAGTTTTGATTAGTGGTTTTAGCGGGAGCCAAAAAAGATTGGTTATTATTTTGGTAAGATAAAACTGAAGAAAGGTTAAAGCAATTTTTGATTATTGGGTAATATTATTCATCTAAATTTTAGGAGTGTTAAATGATTTTTTGGATAGTTTGATGCCAGTAATGAACTTGTGACATTTATAGTCGAAATTTTCCTTCTACAAATTTAACTGAAATTTTTACCCGAAAATTAATAAGTGGAAATTTTTGGAACTATCCTCGAGAAATTACCAGAATTGACAGTTTTGTAAAAATGGAAACGTATTATTTATAAAAATTTTGAAACATACTTAACGTAGAATAGTAGGCTTATTTAGCTATGGCTATGGACGTCAAACAAAATACCTATACCGTAAATAAAGTTCCTGCTTTTTGCGGTTTGGTCGTCGTTCTGTGCTGCTTTTAATAAACATGGCCCGTTTCGGTAGTTTTTGTCTAAACGATATGGATGAAATCGCTCAAAATAGCAATATAGTAAAGAGCAGAAAATCCATTTGGCTACAGTTTAAGCAGTTTTGCAAAAAAAAAGACTACAAAGAATCAGTTATTAAGGTAATGTTGACTAATATTTCAAAACAACTACAAGAACTCTACCATAAAAAATGGGGCACCGAAATGGATTCTTTTAAAGGTATAGAATTTGTCAGTTCCAGGAAAGCGAGAGATCTAAGAGTAGACCACTCCAAACGTTGCCAGAAAAACAAAGAGAGAGTGCAACGGCCCTTACTCGTGAAGAATACCAGATCCTAATATCCTATTGGAAAGAGGACACGCCTATTGGCTTACAGACAAAATTTTACCACATTGCAGCTGTAGAACTGGTATGGAGAGCAATCTTCTTGTGTCTCATTTGCGAAAAGAGGTTCACAATAATGGAACTTTTACTGGTTAGACAGGTATTACTTTGTATTTAAATGTCAAATTATACGTATTTTTATACTTTTAAAATTTTTCTGTTGATTTTTAACACAGAAAGTGTATTAATACTGTTGGAATATTTACAAAAATCAATTCTAATATTATTTAAACAAATGTAGTTAGTTTTATGTTAGTTAGTCGTTTTTCTTGATACCTTCCTGATGCGAGCGAATAAATAAGTTTTATTTTAAAAGGCTAACCACTGTGTAATTATTTTATTTCTATAACCCAATACGTTATGGGCCCAGTTACAAAGTGGTGCTAAAAGAAACATCAAACCGTTTTGTGGGCAAAAGGTGTGTGGAAATTTAGAATTAAGGCTATTCTAAATGAACTTAACGTGATAAAAGTGATAGACGCAGAAATACCTGTTCCACTGACTGAAGAGTGGCTTAATCTAGATCGTATTGCGAAAAGTGTTTTGGTGGAGTACCTGTCGGATTCATTTCTTAGATTTGCTAAAGAAGAGAGCACTACTGAGAAGATTTTGCAAAGTTTGGATAACATTTACGAGCGCAAAAGTGTTACATCTCCGTTCGCATTGAGAAAAAGATTGCTAGGATTAAAACTACAGGATGATACATCATTGATGCTGCATTTTACGATGTTTGATGACCTGATCGGCGAATTATTAGCAAATGGAGCTAAGTTGGAAGTGTTGCATTTGCTACTGACACTTCCGAACTCCTATGTTGGTGTCATAACTACCATCGAAACGTTATCTGAGGATAATTTGAGTTTGGCTTTTGTCAAAACCCGACTGCTTGACTACCAAGTAAAATTATCAAATGAGAGCAGAGACACAAGCAGCAAAGTTCTCGTATGTAACAAGGCAACAGAAGAAAGTCGTCATAAGGTACCAAAGCCGCAGTTTCCAAAGCGCCGCACCCAGTTCTTAAAATATCCCCAAGGCAATCGTTTTAAAATGAACAAAAAAGCAAACAGTGCTAAGTGCCATCACTGTTGTAAGCCTGGACATTTTATAAAGATTGTTTGTATTTTAAAAAATCACAAGAATACAAACAATCACAAAGACACAACAAAGAGCAGTTCAAACTGTGCAGCTAAACCAAAATGAAAAGCAAGAGTTTGTATTTATGCTTGGAAGTTTATTTTGGATTCTGGTGCTTCCGATCACATTGTTAACCGACCTGACCTAACGGCTCATTTTGGAAGATGTACAAACAAAACTTTGGAAAGTGTGCTGTACTACCCGAATGTTTCCTACAATTTACTTTCAGTGGCAAAAATTCAGACTGCTGGGATGACAATCACCTTTAACGAAAGAGGTGTAGAAATCCGCAAAGGCGGTAAGATGGTCATGCAGGGTAAGTCAACAAACAGTTTGATTTGTGTAGAGTTGATGGTAAATATTGAATTAGTAAACAATGTATTTCAGTTCAATAAAAACAAACTATGAAATATAACATCAACGTTTAGGGCACATAAGTAAAGATAAGTTTATTGCTTTAATGAATAAACAGATGGTCGAAGATATATCTTTGATAAATCATATTACACCTTCTAGTGACTTATGTGAAGCTTGTATAGTGGAAAATAAGCACGGTTACTTTTTAATAAACATAAAGATAAGAACTATGTCAAAAGGCCGTTATTTATTGTACACTCTGATGTTTGTGGTCCCAAAGCGCCAACAACACTTAATGACAAAAATTATTTTGTTTTATTTGTTGATCAATTTACTCGCTATTGTGCAACATATCTCGTTAGACATAAATCAGTTACGTTTTCAATATTTAAGAAATATGTTGCAAAAAGTGAGACACATTTTAATTTTAAAATGGTGCATTTATATTGCGATAATGGCGAGGAATACTTGTCTTCGGAAATGAAACACTACTGTATAGAAAACGGCATTAGTTATCACCTATTCCACGTACCACATAGTTAAACGATGTTTCAGAGCGTATGGTTCGTACTATAACTGAAAAAGCTCATACAATGGTAAACGGTGCATAGTTAGATGAGGTTTTCTGGGGGGAGGCAGTGTTAACTGCTACTTATTTAATAAATATATCCCTGACTAGGACTCTTAAGCAAAATAATACGCCATATGAATTGTGGCATAGCAAAAAGCCACAGGTCAAGTACTTAAAGATTTTGGCTTCAACAGTTTACCTTCATAATAAAGGAAACAAAGCAAAGTTTGACGAAAAGTCTTGGAAGGGCATATTAGTAGGGTATGAACCAAATGGGTATAAAGTGTGGGAGTCAGAGAAGTGTCTCGTAGTTAGAGATGTTGTTATAGATAAGACTGGCTATTTAAAATCGAGGCCTGTAGGGCAGGTTGAAGAGACTCAAGTTCAAAAACCTCAAACCAACACTGACATGTCAAAATCAGTGATTCAGCAGTACAGTGAAAAGCCAGATAGTGGTAAATCTGGATCTGTAAAACCTGACACTGAAAAACCAGATAACGGTAAATCTGGAGCTGTCAAATCATATAAGCATGGGGCTCAAACTGATGTTTCTGGCAATGGGTCAAAATCAGTAGTACCTAGTAGTTCAAATACAGATGAGTGTTCATTTCAAAACAAGCAGACAGAGTGTACAAGAAAAAGTTGTAGAACTAAAGGTCTACCCCTTGTCTCATACAACGAGGATGCTTTACCTGAGTATCTTTTATGTGCTCAATCGATTCTAACAAGGATTCCAAGTTCTTTTCAAGAAATTGAAAATAGGGATGATAGGTTAAAATGGGAGCTTGCCATAAAAGATGAAATTAATTCTCTTATAGTTAACGATACCTGGGCTTTAGTAGAGAAACCAGCAAATAAAAATATCATTGGTTGTAGGTGGGTATTTTCATTTAAAAATGATGAGCATGGCAACCTTATTAAATATAAGGCTAAACTTGTAGGAAAGGGGTTTAGTCATCAATATCTTGTTGATTATAATGAGACGTTTGCACCGGTAGCTAGGATTTCAAGCTTTAGATTTTTAGCTTTTGCTAATCAGTATGGTTTACTGGTTCACCATATGGACGTTAAAACCGCTTTTCTAAACGGTAAATTAAGGGAGGAAAATTATATGAAGGTTCCTGAAGGAATCAGTAGTAAAAGTAACCAAGTCTGTAAGTTAAATAAAGCCTTGTATGGTCTAAAGCAAGCAGCTAGGTACTGGTTTGAAGAGTCTGAAAAGGCTCTTACGGAAAAAGTTTTCACAAATTCTCCCGGGGCCGGTGTCTCTATATTTTAGAGAGAGGTGACATATCAAAAAAATAAATGATTTAGTAGTAGTTACTGCCGATAATGATTCAATGACAAGTTTCAAAACGTATTTAATGAAAAAGTTTTTAATGGTAGATTTTAAAAAAATTAAGTTATTTCTTGCTATTAAAATTACTCATGAAAGTAATAGGATTTGTTTGGACCAAAGTGCGTAAATAAAAACTATATTAAATAAGTTCAATATGCATGATTCTACACCTGTCAATAGTCCACTTGAGAGTAAATTAGACCTCGAAGCGTTGAATTCATAAGAGGTATGTGATGCTTCTTGCCGAAGTGCTATCGGATGTCTAATGTATCTAATGACCTGCACGAGACCCGATTTAAGTGTAGTAGTAAATATTTATTTTAAGTAGAATTATGAATAAAAATAACGAAAAAGAGTGCTGAGAGCACACAGACTGATTGGATTTTTAGAAAACATTTTTTTTCAATGCAGGGTGTTACAAAGCAAGTTTTTTTTTAATAGGTACCCCACTATTTTCAAGAATTTTCACATTTTTTTGAGAATGAAAAAATCCAGAGTTTTGTCCAATTCGTCTATATGAGAGCATAATGGTTTCGAAGACCTCTGAACGCAACCGCAAAATGATTATTTTTTGTCGCCAAAAAAATTACAAATCGCTTAAACAGGACCACTTCAGTAAGTCAACTAGCAAACTCGGGCATCGAAGGTCAACAGCTTATCAAAATAACAGGACACAGAAATCTTAACTCGATAAAACCATAAGCTTGAGAAAAACTCCAACAAATCCATTCCCAAGCGAGTCAAAGTTGTTCTACAAAAAAAAAAATAACATCGACACTAGTTCTGAGGTGGATATCCAACCTACAGTGTTTTCAGGATTTCAACCCCAAGCGGCCGTTATGCTTGTGAGTCAGAACCATAACACTCCTGTTAGTTATCAAAATTGTACACTCTGTCATAACTGTAATATTAATAAACAGGACTAAGTTTAGTTAATGATTAATTTGTATTAGGAAAATTTGTTATAACTTAATAAACTTCTTTATACTCGGAAAATTTCTTATGAAGTCAACACGTGCATAAAATATTTCCTAATAAAAATGTTTGAAAATTTAGTCTTCGCCTTCAGCCAATTTTTTTTGGACAAAAGCATTCGTGCATAACGCCAAGGGAAAATATCCCTCTCCTTATGGTTAAAGGAGTCAGGCTATGCGCTCATGCTTTTATTAAAAAATTGGCTTCAGACAAAATTTCCAAAAATTTTCGGAAAATGTTTAAGCACTAGTTATTTTTTCGGAAATTATTAGTCTCTAGGCACATATTTTGGAAATCAATTGATTGACGGGCACGTCATTTCTGCCGAAAGCCTCAGAAATATCATATCTCAGTTTCGCCATTGATAGAGCACAAACACCACGTGACTGGATAATAGAGTATTTGAAAACCTTTCAGCTCTTATGTCATTTACACGTGGTTTAACTTGAATAATGTCAGGTTTTCGTTCCTTACCTATTTTAAGACTAATGTGAAATGATGAGAACCATTCCGAAAAATATACTTAACTTCTCATTTTCTTAACTTGATCGAAAACAAGTTCAGGATTTTTTGAAAATCGACATATTTTCTTTCTCTCTAATGGTGGGAATGACATTGATAACATAGTACTTAAGGGTTTCAGATTGCTAGGCTTTATTAAAAGATATACAAAGCATGTCACTAATACTAAAGCTATTGTTTGTCTCTATAACTCCCTGGTTCGGAGTGTTTTGGAGTACTGTTCTACTATATGGAGTCCTTATATCAGTGTCACATTGGCAGAATTGAAAAAGTTCAAAATAAATTTGCAAAATATCTTTTATTTAAATTTAATTTTCTATACCAAGGTCTGTCTTATAATGCACGAGTTCTTCTTTGTGGCCTACAAACCCTTGAGTTTCAGAAAAAAATGGCACTTCTAGTTTTCTTTCACAAGATTTTAAACGGGGCGATTAACTGTGAAATATTGCTGCAGTCAGTCTCATTTTTAGTTCCTATTAGGAGAACAGGACAATCGCAGCTATTTTTTGAAAGATATCATCGTACAAATTATGGGTTTAGCGCATTTGTTGATCGACCAGTATACAATTACAATCGACACTTTCCCGAATATGACCTTTTCAGATTCACCATTTTACAATTAAAAAGGCAATTTAAGGGTTTGATTATGTGATTATTTTTTGTTTGTATATGTTTTGTCTGATATTTATTTGCTCATTAAATTGTATTATCGCTTAATATCTAAAGAGAATGTGATATCTCTTTTTTTTATTTTATTATTGACATATATTTTTTCTAGTCTTACTTCACTCTTATGAGTATCTTTTTTGTCTTTTGCGAATTCATACCATTAGAATGTTTAGTATTCTGTAGTGTACGTTTCCGAAGAGCCACTTGTCCGATGCTTGCTTCGGCTACGTCCTTAATTTATGAATTTTCATTGATAATTGTTTGAATTGTCAAAATGACCTTTTGCTAGTGGCTGCTAGGTGAATTTTTTTGTTGAAAGCTTGTTAAACGTAATCAAAGGCTTGCAAAGTCGGATTTTTATTAAAAAAAAAATTAACTAAGGAAATATTCCATCGGATATAGAAAATGGTGCTGAAGACCATACTTGTTGATGTTTCAGAAAAAGTTCTACTTCCCTACTTCATTGAAAAACCAAAAGACATCTTCTCTTTGGATTCAATATTGAATGTTAAAAAATAGTCTATATCTGAAGGATAATGTAGATGTACGAACGTTTTGCAATTTACTGGTGTTTTAAAGCGAAAATTGGATGGTACAACCGACCTATAAAGTCGAAAATATTTATTCGAGCTGAAATTGAAACATTTCTCGTTGAAACAGATGACCACAGATATTTAATGTTTAAGGTTTCTCTGATTACTTGCGTTTTTGATGCATGCAGGAAAGAAGAGTTAACGCATATGTATACAAAAGATATAGAAGATATACAACGATTTATAAAAATTTACACTCCAAATACAAAAACCAAACTAGAGAATTCTCCTTCACCCAAGGTAGCACAGAAAATATGTATTTGTTGGAGATTTTATGAGAATATTTTCGTTTGCGGCCTTCACACATTCGACATACAAGGCTTTTTATTGCCTTTAGAAATGGTAAGTGCTCCTCAACTAGTTGGTATTAATATTTTCGAAGCTATTCCTAAGCGAATTGCGAAATTTTTAAAATCAGAATACATCGACTATTGTTTTTGAAGGTCATCTACATCTTTGTTAGCAGATCCGGGAGCTGATTTATATACGTTAAAGAGGCATGGTGGATGGAAGAGTAGTGCAGTACCTGAAGGGTATGTTGAACGTTCAATGAAAAACAAGAAGAAAATGGCAACAAAAATGATGGGAAGAAAAAGAGAACAGAATACACGTTCTGTTGTTAATAACCACGTCTTAATAGATGGCTCTATCTCATCTGGTTTAAATATGTCAAATATTAGTAATTGTGTATCTAATATCTATAATAAATAGGCGGTTTTAACATTTGTTAATAATAAAAATTTTATCGCACTATTGCGAAAAAGTGGGCCATTTCAACACTCAAAAGAGTATCGAAATGAATGCATTATAACACTATTTTATAAAAAACATTTTTATGCATCTTGTGTGGTAAAAACTTTGGCTTAATATAGACCAGAAGGGAGAGAAGTAATAAATTTATTTTATGGAAAAACTTAAGATCTTCTATAAATACAAATGTACGTAAAAGGTGAAAATTATATTACATCTTTGGGAACTTGAACGATTTATTTCAATTGTCTAAATTTCTTAGCGTCGCTGTCGTCGTTCTTAGAAATAGTTACGCAGTTATTGACAAACAAATATTATACAGGGTCTTATAAATAGCACAAAGTGAGTAATACAAATAATAATATTTGTAAACAACTCTTGATGGGCGTTGAGCAATAATTTCTTCTAAAAAAATTATCTCGTGTGCTTTTATTACGATCACTCCTCTCCTTTTCAGTCTTCGAGTATATCGTCGAAACATAAACGGACCGACAAGTAGTATAATACTTGAATAAAACAAGCAGACCTATTGTTATAGTTTTAAAACTTGTAGGAGTCAATGATTAATCACTTACGTTTAAATAGTACCCATGACGTTACCTAATACGAGTTCATGGTTATTAAGATATGAATTTATTAATTTGATGGTTATAATTTTCATGACATGCACATCAATGTATATCTTCCTACGTTACCCTATTTTTTTTCTGTATTACATACATCTAGAATATTAATGCGAAATTTCTGATAGAAATAGTATTACCATTTGTTAAGTATTAATCTTTTTTTTTATAAATTGAAATTAATTCAAATTATAAAAAAGCAGGCGAGTAGGAACGAAATTTTTAACAAACCGTTGCACGATTATATTCAGAGCTGTCAGAAAAAAGTATCTTAGTTACATTAGAGTAACTTAGTTACTTTAAAGTATCTAAGTTACTGTATCTTAGTTCGTTTATCTTTTAGCAAAAAGTAACTAGTATCTTAGATACTTTTTAAAAGGAACTGTATTTTGTAACTTAAAAAATTATCTTAGATACCCAAAAGTATCTAAGTTACCAAAAAGTAACTAAGTTACCTCGAGAAGTTCCTTTAGACAAGTTAGGACTTGTTCGAAATGGCGACCGAAGCCGTTGGTGGCATTTTTTGTTTTAGTTTTATCGCTGTGACCAGCCCACCATATCATATCAATCTCGGCTGATTGTTGAAATCATGCAAGTGACGTCACGATCAGCCGGGACTCCCGGCTACATGTCTTATTTGTAAGCTGTCAACCGATATTCGCAGTAATAGCCCAGGTAAAACCAGAGCAAATGCGAAAACTCCCGTATCGCCTGTGCTGCATGCGACGGCAAAGTAGTGCGGAGCCGAGCGGCAGGCCGCTATCTTTTGTGATAGTTTGGATTTATTTTCATTTGCAATTATGTGAGAATGTAAAAAAAATATTTAATCGTGTGTATATCATTATACCTACGTATAGAGACTTTTTACTTTGCTAAAACGAAAATGCCTGGATATAAGTGTATTTACTTGTTATGTTCTAAAAAAGATAGTAGAGGAAAGACTTTATTCAGGTGCCCAAAAGATCGTCAAAAGTAAGTATATCTAAATGCATATCTTACAGCATAATACTTGTTTAGAATTGTTTCCTAATTTTACAAATAGATTTAACCAAGTAATCTTGATTTTGTTGTTAATAAGTCCTAATAAATGTTTTAGAGCAATGGCAAAGTGGCTTGAGGCTGCTGGAAGAGCAGATCTTGTAGAAAAGAACTATAATAATTACAAACTGTGCGAGGATCATTTGGAAACAAATTTATTTCTACGACTTCAACAAGCATCAAAAGGCTATACAATGATGCTATCCTATCAA
This sequence comes from Kuschelorhynchus macadamiae, assembly GCA_030620095.1. NCBI lineage: Eukaryota > Metazoa > Arthropoda > Insecta > Coleoptera > Curculionidae > Kuschelorhynchus > Kuschelorhynchus macadamiae. The sequence goes on from JAUTXW010005493.1 coordinate 37,991, forward strand.
TTTTCTGTTGGCCAAAACGATCTATTACTGACGTAGGATCTTCAAAAATCGTTATATTATAGAAAAAAAAATATGTATGAAATAAAATATTACTTCCACAGGAACTATAGTATCAAAGGTGCAAAAACATTATTTGCGCGAAAAAAAATTCTGTCTGTCTGCCTGCCAGTGTAGGCGATAAATTTCCAAAAAAATGGATCATCGAGTTGGAATTTGGTACATAGAGAGTGGTTCATATGAGAACGGTTCGAATTATTTTTGAGCAAAATCGGCTGAGGGGAAAGGGAGGGAAAAAAATGTAAATGATCGTTTTTATTAGTTATTTTATACGATTTTTACAACAAGCTGATAGCTTTTTTAAACTTCTGACACATTTTTTAACGTTAAATAGGAATTTTATTTTAGGGTTCAAGAGAAACAACTTTGAAATAGCATACTTTGTGTATATATACAGGGTAATGTAAATTCCGATCGAGGATAATAATGATATTGTTACACACTGTGGTCATTTTTACTTCCCTCGTAAAAGGGAAGAATTATAATCGTGAAAAAAATCATCCTCTGAGATTTTTCAGACCTTTCAGGGTTCCTAGATGCCAGAAAAACATGTTTTCTTAATTCCGTTGGTCTGTCTGCCAGCCTGTCTTTTCGCGGCATAGATGTAGGCTGTAGGTATGTTTATTAAGGGCTAGTATTTTCATTTCCGTAAAATTTTATTCGGTCGATATTTTCCATGGTTACAATTGCCCCAACAATCGTTTTCACGGTAACTATTCGAAGAATAAAGTTATTTGGGGATGAAAATACTGGCCCTAAGGATTATATTTTGTTTTGTTTTAAAGTCGAATAATAACTGGATAAAGTACCTATGTTCTATAAGTTTCAGTATATACCTGTTCTTTTTATGTTAACTGTCGTAAATTCTGGAGTCATAGATGTTTAAACATACATATTTTCCTTTTTCCTAAATAAATAAAGATAAGAAATACATTACCTAACCTAATACGTGACAAAACTTGATACTCAAAACACAAAGTAATTAAAAAAGTATCTTACAAAGTAACTTAAGATAAGTATTTAAGTTCCTTTTTTTATTGAGTAACCAGATACCCAAAGTAACTGTAGATACTTTTTTAAAAAGTAACTTATCTAGTAACTAGCTAACAAAATGTTTTTAATTTACACATCAAGTAACACAGAGATCTGGAAAATAATAACAAAACCATAGTGTCACTTAGTAACTAGTGAAAAATTATTATAGAGATAATGTTTTTTCAAACTTAACAAGTACGGAATCTTTGATCGCGTCCTTTGACTTTCACCGGGTCTTTGCACAATAAAACAGCTAAACAGAAAATTCCATGACAAATCCATGATGTGAACTGACAAGATAAATATTTTTATTTTTAAAGCATTAGTGAATGTTTTTTTACTTTCCTCGTAAAAAGGAAGTATTGTAATCCTTAAAAAAACACCTTTCCAGGTATTTACAGATCTTCCGTTTTAGGGTCCCTAGATGTCAAAACACATGTTTTCTCAGTTCCTCGGTCTGTTCCCGGAATAGCTAAAGAGACTACTTAACCAATTGTCTTCAAATTTTGGTAAACAAATTAGGCTTATATGGGGGCCTGGTAACATTTTGGTAATACGGCGAAACAAAATAGCGGTTAGTAAAATGTTAAAAGAAATATTACTAAAATAAACTGTTCTAATTTTTCTAATTAACCTGAAATTTTGAACAAAAATTGAATAGTACTTAGGAATCAACTGGTAAAATTTTGGTATGAATCCAAGATGGCCAAATAAAATGGCTGCTTAATAAAATATTTAAAAAATCAGCCTGAAAAGCTACTTATTAGATTAGCTTCAAATTATGTCCAAACATTAAATGTGATATAGAGATAAACTAGTAAATTGTGATACGAATCAAAATGACGTCCAAATAAAATATTTAAAAAAAATCAACGTAGAATAAATTACTTATTCAGTTGACTTCAAATTTAGTAAAAAAAATTAAATGTTATATAGGCTTCAAACATTTAGTTCAATGTTCAAAGGATACAGGAATAAACTGGTACTAATTGGATATGACGGAACAAAATAGTGGTCTCAAAAAAATCAGTAAAAACTACTTATTCAATTTATTTTAAATTATGCCCAAAAATCAAGTGTGTTATGGGTAGAAACTGGTAAAATATTGATAAAAATCCAGTACGGTGGAACAAAACGGCGTTCAATAAAAATGTTTAATATGTATGTGTTATTAATCGGTTTGAGGAACTAAATTAGATCACATTTCACTATTCCTAATAAAAAGTAATATTCATAACGAGGTAAGTTCCGGGTAATGGAAATTTTCCGATTTTTATCACTTACGAATCAAATCATGGGAGGGGGGCAAATAGTACCTTTGTCCCTCATCAAGAGTCATGGGGTTCAACTGCCCCCTTTGCCTCCACTGTGCCCCGCTTCCTACACGCTTGTAAACCAGTAAGTTTTGATTTTGTATTTTTCCAAAACATTAGTTTTCAATTAAATCTAGCTTCTCATATTAAAGGGGGGCTAAATCTGGAGTACTTAAATTTTTTAATCAATATTTTTCGGCGTTCTAGAAGAGCGCGCTTAACCCTTGCATCATCATTCATATTCATGGGAATCAAATCAAACTTTGGACCTTTAAAATGATCAAAAAAAGTATTATGGGCGTGGTTATAAATATAAATAATATCTATAAATTAAACTACTGTTAACTAAAGGCAGTACTTGCCAGCAACAAAAGATACATACAAAATAACTTCCTAAAAGGACATGAACGTAGGTATAGCTATGTGGTTTAAATAAAAACATATGTTTATTAAATTTAAAAAGAAAGTAAAAACATTACAAACACAACAAAATAAGACTCAAATTCATTCCTTTTGTAAATCTACAAAACATATTTTGCCGAAACAATGGATAGGGAAAGGGTTATCCAGTATATTTCCAGTGTCCCTATTATATGTTATTAATAAGATAACTTTTCTGGAAAATAAGCGAGGTAAGCGGCTGTATCTCGGAAACCACTTATTGTAGAAATGTGAGGATAAAAAATTGTATAACCAAAGTGGCCACGAGAAAATTCTGTAAATAATTTTTAAGTTTCTAAGATGACCGCTAGGGGACGTAATTACTATCCTTAATTAAAAAAAACGGTGTTTCTCAAAATTTCGCCCTATTAAGATAACACAAAAATATATGCATTTTAAAACTGAGATAAAAACCAAGTCTTTTTTGTTATTAACTTTTTCTTCTATCTCTGTAAATAAAGTGGTGGGGGCTGTTTGAATATTTTTCCAAATAAATCTCTATAAATCGATAACGGCTCAATGGATTTTAATAAACTTGATATCGGTTGTGTTTCTGATTTGGCATCTTGCCACTAGAGGGCGTTTTTTTGATAATATAACAAAAATTACAAATTTTCTAAGAAAAATTAAATGTATAGATATGTTTGTTTACATGAAAAAATAGCAAAATGAAGCCTAATTAAGCACGCGCAAACCGCATCTCGATGTCTTGTTCCTAACCTAAAATTTAGGTCAACGAAAATTTAACCAATCTAATTAAGTAAAAAAGACAGGTCTTCCTCAACCTATTAAGATAACAAAACATATATATACATCTTAAAAAAAGTTACTTACTTTTTGTCCTATCTCTAAGTGGTGGAGGATATTCAAATGTTTTTCCAAACAGATGTCTATAACTTGAAAACGGCTCTGCGAGTTACAATAATTTTGGTAGCGCTGAAAAAAGTAAACCTTAGGGATCCAATGTTACCTAAGTTTTTGAGTTTATGTTTCGCGAAAGGCCCAATGGCCCAGAGGACCCACCATCCACCCGACTTCCCTCCTGGGAAGCCGCCTCTCGATGATAGGTACTACCGGTTTAACGGGCCTAGGGCCTAAATAAACCATAAGTCATCGCTATCTTAGGTGTGTCAGCTCGTACACATCCGGATGTGTGTACTCACATCGCACCTCTTCTATATTGTCGCGTCAATATAGGAGAGTGTCTGAAAAAACGAAGAGAGTGTGTGTGTTGTCAGTGTAACGGTGTGTGATCGCGGGGCCTACGGTGGTAGACCCGGTGTACCCGCCGCTCCTCCTGGGGGTCGTAGTCCACTAGCATCCTGAGTTCTTCGAATGGGTGTGCTGCTGCCCGCTCTATGCCTTTCGTGGCTTTCTTCCTGATTGCTGTCTGGAGAGGCTCCCAGTCCAGATCTCCCTGGATCTGGGCGTTTCTTACGTACCAAGGTGCGTCTACCGCAGTCCTTATGTACTTATTTTCTGTTGCTGCCAGTTGGTTTATGTAGGTGGGCGCTGCGTACGCCCACGCTACTGCACCATATGTCAACTGTGATCTTGCGATCATTTTTATCATTGTCAGCTTTGTACGAAGAGCCATGGGGCTTCTTCGGTTCAAGAGAGGGTATAGCCTGGCCATAGCCCTCTTTGTCTTTGCTCTTGATGCCTCTATATGGGGTTTCCATGTTAGCCCCTTATCCATAATCAGCCCTAGATATTTGATCGTGTTGGTCCATGGGATGTCATCTCCGTCAATGCTTATAGCCTCTGGGGGTGTCATCCTCCTCTTTTGGAAGAGGATGGCCTGGCTTTTTTGTGCATTTATTTTGATCTTCCAAGTGATACACCAGTCACTTATCAGATCCATTTCTTCCTGTAGTCTCCTACAAATGATACCTGCATTTCTATGCTTTGCCGCTATAGCACAGTCGTCGGCGTATAGGGCTATAGAAGTGTTGTGTGTCGTTATATAAGTGCGGTCCTAACACAGATCCCTGAGGCACACCTGCTTTTAGTCTTCTTGGTATCGATTTGGAGAGCTTCACTCTGACGCTTGCCGATCTATCATCCAGATAGTGGACAATCAGTTTGCATGTCTTTGTTGCAAACCCGGCGTTTTGCATTTTGAAGACAAGTCCTTTGTGCCATACTCTGTCAAAAGCTCTGGCTACGTCTTGGTTTCCTTTTCTAGGAAGTTGCTTTATCATTTGATTGGTTATGCCATCTTTGCCTGGAGCTTTGCGCTTCTTCAGACATTTTATGACATTTTCGACCTCCTGCGGTGTAGCCGGGTGCTCCACCGTGGCAGGAGTTTCTGTGTTGTTTAGTCTTCTGCAGCCATTAATTATTTCTATTTCGTGTTGGTCATCTTCGAGCGGATGTTGGTTTAGCCGATACTCTCGTTCGAGAGTGTCTGCTAAGACCTCTGCTTTCTCTTGGTCTGTATAAGCCATCCCTCCTGCCCCGTGCAGGGGAAGCATTGGTTTGTTTTCAGACCTTAGCCTTTTCTGCATCTGCCATGCAGTATTATCCTTAGTGTCTAATTCTCGTAGTTTATTGGACCACAATCTATCTCTGTGTACCCTTAGTGCATCCCTCAACCTAGTTGAGTGCCTGTTTAGGGCTATTCTATCCTGCTCGAGATGTCTCCTCCCGTAGGCACGTTTAAGCCTTCTATTCTCTCTTATGAGTAGTTTCAGCTCGCGAGGGAGGTCACTCCCCGGCTGGACGTGAGGAGTGTTCATAATTACTGTGCTTTCGTGAAAAGCTTCCAGTATTTTGTTCTCTAGAGTCTATACTGCTCTTTCGAGTTCCTGAGGGTTATTAATGGCTGCTATTTCTATTTTTTCTTGGACTTTATCCTGATAATTCCTCCAGTTGGTCTGCTTCCTGATTGAGGTTTCTTGAGCCCTATTTTCTCTACCCAGTGTGAGTACTATCGGATTGTGATCCGATGTACCTTCCTCGAGGGTTTCTATGTCGAAGTCATGGACTATATTCTTTAGGATTGCTATATCTAGCACCTGAGGACGGCCAAGGTTTCTTGGTAGAAACGTTGGTCTGTCTGGTCCTATGACTATGCTCCCTTGGGCTTCCGAGAAGTCCAGGAGTCTTTGTCCATTTCTGTCCTGTGTGGTGCTATTCCACTGTGGATGTTTGCAGTTCAGGTCACCTATAATGACCCGGGGGTTTCTGCCCCTTAGCAAGTCAACTACGTCTTCCTGTAGTAGGTCCCCTCTGGGGGGCCTATACGCAGAGGAGATTTTAATCTTCCCTCTGGTGGTGAACAGTTTAATGGATATGGCTTCTATTTCGACGTCTTCAATCGCAATGTATGCGTGCGGGATAGTCCTTTTTACAAGGATCGCTACCCCTCCGCCAATATTTCCGATTCTGTCATATCTATAGGTTTCATATCCGGGGATAGAGAACCTGTCTGCCCTGTTGATTCTGATTTCCTGCAGTGCCAGAATATCAGGGGTCTGTTCAGAGATTAGATGCATTATCTCTATTTTTCGTGCTCTAATGCCGTTGACATTCCACGACATTATCTTTAGCGTATTTGGGATTGTGGGATTAATTCCTGCCATTTCTAGGTTTTAGGGCTGCCTCAATCATCTTCCTTGTCTCACTCATGAGACTCTCTGCCATGTCCTTCATGGCTTTTTGGAAGATTTCCATAGTCATTGTCATTTCTTTGGGGGGACTGGCAGCTGCAGGCTGTCTGGCCCCCTCATTTTCTCTCCTCTTTTGAGGAGCGGCGGGTTTTTTGCTTGTGTTTGTGTGCGCGCTCTTTTTAGGGCATTTTGTGCATCCCCGGTAGGATGCTGGGTGCCCTGTTTCCCCGCACAGTACGCACTTCGCGTTTCTGGCCTCTTTGTCGATAGGCTGTGGACATGTCGCTGATCTGTGCCCCCCGGCACATTTGACACATCGCTCCTGGAATGTGCATTTCCATTGAGTGTGCCCGTATCGCTGACAGCGATAGCATTGTTGCGGCTCTTTGCTTTTTTTCTTGAGCTCCACTTTGACCGTGAGGTCGTGGAGTCTGTTTATCTCATATATGCGTTTGTTTTGGATTTTAACCATGTATAGTGGTATTGCCCTTTTTGTTTTTCTACTCGTCATCGGAAATATTTCCGCGTCCGAGATCCCTTGCATTTTTAACTCTTCGTTTATTATTTCTGGAGGGACGTTGAGGGGTAGTCCTCTTAGGACTACATGCTCCCGTTTTTCTTCAGGGAGAGAGTACGTATAGTACTTTTTTTTCTCTTCGTCTAGATGTTTCGTTAACATCCTATAATCCTCTGCCGTCTTAGGAAAAATTTTAGTGGTGTTACCCACAATTTTAGCCTTCTCTAGGCATATATTTTTATCTTTTATTTTTCGGTTTACAAGGATCCAATCCTCTGCACCGTCAAGTACCACAGGTGGCACTTTTTTGGCCTTCTCGGCATAGGTTGGGGGGGCCGTGTCCATATCCTCAGTAGTGGCCTCGGTGGCCTCCGTAGCCCCCTGAGGAGTCTCATTTTCGGCGTCTAAATCACTTTCTGGTGGTTTTAGCGCTCTTTTTCTCTTTTTTATCGCACTAGGGGGGAAGCTTGTTCCTCGGCCCTTTTTTCTTGAGCGTTTTTCATGGCTGTTATTTCAGCCCTGAGCAGCTCTAGTTGTTCCTCTAGGAGCTTGTTTTGTTTTTTGAGCCTTTTGAGCTCGGTCTTTGGCTCCTTGAGTGGGGGCTTGGGGGTTTCTACTAGCCTTTGGCGTCTTCATTTTCGCGGCACTGGTTTACAGAAACTCACTGACACCCACGCACTGTCACTCACTTCTAATCTAATATTAGTATCTAGGAGGTATCAATGAGCCTATTCGCTATGGGTGTACCACAGCAGCGCGCAGCCTTCAATAAACTCAAAGATCCTGTCTACTTATATGAAAAAACGAAAAACTAGGATCAGAGAACCGACTCGCTTAGGGTATACCTAAACAGCGCTCAGCCTTCAGTAAGCTCTAAGATCCAAGAATCGTTGCAAAATGTTAATTCTACTTCTACTTTGCTTAAGGCTTAGAAAAAATAAAAGTCACTTACCAGTTGTGTGTAATAACAATAACTCGAAATCTCACAAAGATTTATTCACGTCGCACTTTCTCTATTTAGCTACACGTCTGCTCTGTGTCGATGCCAAGTCGAGAATGATAGTTTATGTTTATGATATGATAACACTAGAGGGTGTTTTTATACAGAAATTGAAAGTTATATTATCAAAAAAACGCCCTCTAGTGGCAAGATCCCAAGCCACTTTGTTTATACAATTTTTAACCTCAAGTTTCTACAATGTGTGGTTTCCGAGATACGGCCGCTTACCTCGCTTATTTGCCAACCAATATTTTTGACAGAAGCTAGTGATGCCAACCGTTTCTAAATACTAATAAAATGTAATGAACATATGTTAGCGTATACACCCCTTCTCGCCAAAATCACTTAATCCTAAAAAATCTCCAAACCTAATAAATGTGGGCCGTAATAAACCTTTGGTTAACGATAGAGTGCATAGCCTACTGCAGGAAGCAATTTTCAAAGTGCTTTTGTACGGGTGTATTCCGGAAGTACGTGTGTTTTGATAATCTTAAAGACTAGCAAGAATAATAAGTAGCCAACAAAATAATTATTTTGTTGGAGGTGTAACACAATGCATTACATGAGACAACGTCAGCCAATATCAACTTTATAAAAATATCTTCTTTCTTAATTAGTTTAAATGAAAACTTAGTGAAATTAAGTTAGTAATGGATGTATGTATCGTAATCAAATAGTAAAAGAGAAAAAGTTAGCACACTATTTTTAAAAAGTATACATATGTTTATCGACTTAAAATATTATTTATAAATATTAATTTATTTCATCCCTAGTCCATAAGAACATATTTGTAAACGTCTTACATATTTTTATTATAATAAATACTCATATAGCATCATTAAAACACAAAAACGATATCCCACCCAACAGCACTATTGGAATATTTAACAATTTATAACACTTGACAGACTGCCTTTTCACAAAAGTGCTCAAAACTCCAAACATTGTGGCTAAAACACCAACGCGTGACACTATTCGTATCAATTTTACGACTAACAACTTATCCGTCTTTGCAAGGCCATAACTCACTCACCAATAAATTATCATACCACAGTGGCAAAATGCTCTGAAAACTTGAAGTTTCCTCTATAAAATGGTTGTATTATCGGTTTTGCTGGCAGGTCGAATAATCCTTACATAAGGCAATAAAAAGAGTATTCAAACGTGCCCTTTTTTTACTGCCGGTAGTACGCTATGCATTCTGTCATTAATATATGAGCTAGTTGATTAAATGTTTCTACATCTAAAATATCCATATCCATATTTAATATATTTACAAATATAAAATTAAATTTTAGATCGATGTTTAACTACGGTTATTAGATGGATTTCTGGTTATTACATCAAAACTTACATCAAAAACAATTTCTTCAACCATAATCTATCACATACCGGAAAACAAAGGGCCACTAACGTAGCTTCTGTTGTAGACAGGGACCCCAAGCTTATTTTCTTGTAGATGACATTAGAATAGTTCCAAAAACTTTAAACACGTAACCAGTAACAGTTCTACGGTGTTCTAAAGCTAATATAAATTTTTAAATATCTTGAAACCCGTTTTAAAAATAGTAAATAGTATTTGTTTCATTAGGTATCTCAACCCTCTTCCATGGCTGATGTGTTTATACTGATTTTTATTTATTATTGTTCTAGTCTATTTTCCAAATCATCAAAATAACTATGTACATTTTCAACAAAACTCAAGCGTTAAAAACATAAACATTTCGTAATCATCATACCTGTTTGGTACTTGGTACATTTCTTTTACTATCTATCCTAATAATATTTTCTTGCATTTCATTTTCATTCACGCTAATACACTAATCAAATTCATAATTATTATGTTCAACATCACGATATTCATTTAGTTTTTTTTTTAAGAAGAAACTACTCTCGTTAAATTCAACATCCATTGCTATGATAATGTTTTCTCTTTCAATATACCATAGTCCATAACTCTTTGGAATATAGCCCATCATTAAATACTTTTTTGCTTTTAAATCAAATGTACCACCTAAATCTTTAGTATATGGCTGTATTCCAAACAACCAAAAATAGTTACTTATACCTGGCTTCTTCTTGTACCAAGCCTCTTCTGGTATAATCCCATTTAGACCTGCTGTCATTCCCTGTTATGGCTTTGCCTCAGAAATCTTTTGAAACTCCTGATTCTTCAATTATCGCCCTGCTTCTTTCAACCAAACTATGATTTTTCCTTCCAGCTTTTCCATTTTGTTGACGAGTATTCTTTTTCTTTACAAAAATCTTTAAATTCCTTTGAAATAATTAACACTCTCCTCGTTGCCACATCCAAATTAAATTTAGACTCAACCATACTCACATATTCTCGAAATGTATTTAACACTGCATCTTTTGGTTTCATTAAAAATACTACAGTAAAGTTTAAGTAATCGTAAATAAAAGTTACAAAATATGTGTAGCCATCATACGTTTGTGGAGTAATAGGGCTACAAACATCTCAATACACTATTTCTAAAACACTTTCACTCTTTGTTCAAGTACTAAGGGGAAAACTAATCATCTTACCGCATACACAAGCTTCACAAAAATTAACTTTTATCAATATTTAAACACTCTATCATAAGCAATTCAAATGATATCTCGTACAAATGTCCTGTTTTTCCCATTCCTATAATGTCACCAGTCTCATCTAACAATTTTACATTTTCATTTTCAAATAGTACCTTTACACCTGAAGTTTCCATTTTCTTCACAGTTAACAAGTTTTTCCTTAAATCTGATACTTAAAACATTTTTTTTCTACCTATATTAGTAATTACTTCAATATTACCAACTCCTCCGGCCAATAAAAAATTATCGTTTTTTACAACAGCAATTTTATTCATTTCTTTAAGAATTAATAAATCAGAAAAATATGATTTTTTATTGACCAGATGAGCTGTAAACCCAGAATCTATTTAAAATTTTATATTACAATCTGGCATATTTTTATTAGAATAAACCTCCCCTAAAAAGCATACGCTTTCATCCAATTCTTGTTTTTATCAATAGGTTGATTTTTTACACGATTATTATGAGCATAATGGTTTTTATAAAAATTATTACATAAATTATTACCATCTCGACTTGAATCACTTCTATTTCTTGGTCTTCCCTTGTACCGCTCATCTTGGTTCCAGGAATTGTTTCTCACTTAAAATCGACTCAGTCTATTTCTTTGCTGATAGGCTCAGAAATTCCATATTTAGTCATTATCATCTCCTCCCGAAATTTCAAACTGTTATAATTATTACAACTTAATGATTCAAATTCTTATTTGCTTAATTTTTTTGTTTTCCACCTGTTGGCAAAACCCCACTTTCCATGCACGCCTTTATTTCTTGGGCACTCACCACAAAAAGGCAGAATTTTCTTCAATCGTCAATAGTCTGGGCCCATTACTATTAATGAGACAACTTTTCTGGAAAAGACCATTTATTCTTCGAAAATATTATAATTAAAATGGGATATAATATGCACCTATATTTTATTCAATAATATAACAAATGACTAACTGTACAGGGTCTTCCATTGAGAAGGAAAAACGGATGTATTTTTGACTTCCCCCGTATTCCTTCTCCTTCTCCTGTACATAGCAACGGTAAGGGTAACTAATGTAGCTAGCTTCTCTCCCTAAATACTAACAAAATGTAATGAACACAATGACATTTTCGCGTATCTTTTAACACTATAGACCCATTTATCGACAGATGTCTTCTATTATCTCTTAGTTTGCTTAATTTCCAGATAATCAATAAACTATTCCTTGCGTCACTTCAGCCAGAGATGGTATCCTTTAGTTCTTAGTTTCCTAGCTTTAAAACCTTGTAGTTTCAAATTCTCAGGTAATTCAATATTTATATATAAACCACTTATATATTATTACAGTGTTGTAACCAAAGCTATGTTAAATAAAATAAAATATTCAACTAATTTTCATTTTTCATTCTTAGTCATACGTCTGTCATAAGGCATGTGTATACTACAGAATAATAGGCCACCTGCAGGCCCAAATGACAGGTGCGACACACATCGGGAGACCGAATAGAAGAACGAAGAATCGAAGAAACCTAAAAACACCGATTTGAATATGTGAGAAAAGCCAACTCGCTTGCCGCCTATGTCGCCGTGTTGACCGACTTCTTCGGGAGGCTGCCTGCATCTTCCGTTATCTGCGGCAACATTCCTTTTCCTAATCGCTTCAAATAGTGTTGAGTAAGGCAGTTTTTTTGGTTATTTTCAATGCATAATAAATTGATAGATGAATATTTTAATATTTTTGCCGCCGTAAAAAATTTCAACATAGCATTTCTTGTGGCTCGTCGTTCTACTTCTTCAGGCAGTATGTATTAGTTAATTAAGGTCGAGTTAACTAAAATATTAAAGGAACAAAATTTGACGTATTCGATACATAATTGGGAATTGTAATTTCCCTAAAATTTCTAATATCTGTGTATTCTAAAAGAAGCTATGAATTTTTGAAATATCTACATATAACTGAACTACTGAGCATTGAAGAGAATCGTGTACATTTTTTATTTAGCAAAAAGTTCTATAATAAATATCTTTTAGGGTATGGGAGACTATTAGCCCCAGGCGTAAAATTTGTAGAGGTAGTAGGATGGCTCCAGTAAAATAAACAAAAATAAATATTATAAGTACGTAATAAATTAATAATAGCAACATAAAATACAATTATTTCCTTTTTTTTTGGGTCGTCACATTTTCCTTTTTTTGCGGTGGCATTTTGTATGTCACTTTTGTATGTCACCGCAGCGGAATTGAAACTAAAACAGTTGCTGAGTGGCGTAACAGAAAACATCAGCCCGCCCCTAATAAACTTAACTTTGAGCTTTTTAAGCTAAATATATTGCAACTTTACAAACTAATTAAACTCAAAATCAAACACTGCAGGCATGTAGCCAGGAAGTACTGGGAGCCTGGAGACCCCCTCCCCGAAAATCTAAAGATATTTTGATATAGGCATGATTTGTCCATATTTGACTGTTTGGAGCTCCCCCTTTCCCCCAAACTAAATTTCTGGTTTAGATCCCCCCGAACTGTATTTCTTTTCGTACTGAAACATTGGTATATTTCCGGTTTTCTTTGCCTAATTACAGTTTTAACAAAATAGGATGGTGCCAATACGATTGTGTCAGCCGATACTCGGTGAAAATCCATAATGAAATTATGTAAAATATAAAAACTTTATAAACATATAAAACACTTCCACTATATTTGTGCTATTTAATAGCAAGCACCTACCCCGTTACTTGCTACTATTCTGCCAAAAACCTGATGCTACTTTCTCTCAACCCTCATAATACAGGTAAAAAAATAAAGGTAACATATTATACAATATGGTCTAAAAATTATCTCCAACATCACCCTATCTTGAGTATATAAATGGAAATATAGATACTCAGTGAAATCCATATCCTATAGATATCTGGTATCTTTAGATTTTCTTTTATCAGATCTCTCATTGGATTATTTTCTTGCCAGTTGTATACTCTCCTTGTCTTCTTCTGCCATCTCCAAGTTATAAAGCCGTTGTATGGGCCTCATAACACAACAAATACACGTCTTTACATTTGCTACACTTGATATTCCATCTCTTCTAGGTATTAGCTCTTCAGTGAGACCCAAGGACCAATTGATTCTTTTTTCATTATCACTTCCGATTAAAACTACGTCTCCAACTTTCAATGCTACTTGCGAAGGTTTGGACTATTCAGCTGCCCAAAGTATTCATTTCTTCTTAAGAGTTCTTTAAATTCTTGTCTATGTTGATGTTGTTTAATAATGCTTATGGCTTCAATCTGGTCCATATCAGCTACTCCAATTTCTTTATTTTCTTGCAAAAACATTAAATGCCAACATTGTCTTTTGAAATAGAGGTCAGAGTATTCAGACGACGGAAATTTATAATGGTTTCGCAGTCACAGATTATCGTCAAAAGTTCTTCAAAGTTTAAGCACGATCTTCCCAATTTTTTCTCTAGTAATGGCTTGACCAGTCCAATGAGGCGCTCCCACAGCCTCCCCACCAAGAAGCTTGTAGCGGAATAAATTTCCATTTAATTTTTTCTATTGTGATTTGTTCTAAAATCTTGTTCCAATCTAGAGCTTTCAGAGAGTTTTCAAGGTCAATAAAGTTTTTTCCATTATCGCTCTAAATAATAGAAGGCCTCCCTCTTCTTGATATAAATCTCCTCAAAGCTTGAAGAAAGGCTTCAGAAGCTCAAGATGAATGGCTCTGAAAACTGCACAGATATGCAAGACTATCCACAGTTTTCTCTTGTTTACAGATATATTGGTCCAGCTAACTCTACACCAACTACTTCAAACATTGCAGCATCACGAACTCTATCTTCGGGTTTTGGTGTTTTTTCTGCCTTTTTTCCGTCAAATTTTCGACATATGGTTCACTTGGAAATACCCTTTTTTACTGTTATTCTGCATTTTAGAATCCAAAATTTGTCTGTCAATCTGCTCATAAGAAATTGCACTCCAACATGATGATTTCTTCTATGTTCATTAAAAATTATTTTGGTCACAACATCATGATCAGCTGGTAGCACGTATGGAAAATAAAAAACTGGGTATCTGGTCTATCAGAAATCTTTGTTTATAACTTGATGATACCGTTTTCATCATAAAAAGGGTGCAGAATTAAGTGGATCTTCTATTATCCCGAAAGTTTCGATTTGAACTAACTTAAGCAAGCTTTTAAGCCTTCTCCAATTCAGCAACAGAAAGATCCACATCAACGTTATCCTGAATTTTGCAGTTACCAGCAAATCTAAACATCCATCCTATCATCCGAAGCAACTTCTCATAAGGATAAATGAGTATACCATGGAGGACCGGGATCTGGATTTAACATAAAACAAAACATAATTTGTTCTGGTAGTTTAAACCACTGGGGACCGTCCCATCATTTTCTTTCTACCAAAACATTCGATAAAGATCCTCGAGAGGGTAGATCCGCAGATTTGAACTCTCCAGAAACATAATTGCAATTTTGAAAATCTATCAACTTCTTGATTTCTTGAATCCTGTTTCATACATAAGGTTTCCATTGTTCATATCCCTTGACCATGCCAAAACTGTTGTTCAATCAGATGAAAACTTATTGTAATTTTCGCAAAACCGTTTTCTTCCCTTACATATTTTGACAGGCGAGCTGCTATAGTGGCTGCTAGTAACTCCAAACAGGGTATACTTAACTTCTTAAGTGAAGATACTCTCAATTTCATCTGAACAATTTGAATATTCACACCATTGGATGATTCTGTTCTCAAAAAATTCTTTGCATAAGCATCTTAACTTGCATCACATAATACGCGTAAAGACGAACTGGTAACCTTAGTAGACGACATCAACCACCGTGGAATCTTCAAATTGATAAGAAATGTTAGTTGTTGTATCTACTTCATGAAAGCTTATTTAATTTCTTCACTCACTTCCTATCGCATCCAGTTTTTGACATCCAGGTTTTCTGTAACAAAATCTTAGGAAGAAGCGACGCTGTACGAATAAAGCCAATTGGATCAAACAACTTCTGTGTTACGGTAAGAACAACTCTTTTGGTGATGGTCTCCATATACTGATTTCATCCCGAATGCTGATCCCACATTAATCCTAAAACGGGTGTAAATTTTAATGCTATTAAAATTTCTTAAAAAAATGAGTCTTCATACAATCTAAGGTCAAACATTCCTTCGGCAATCAACCTGCTGGATTCTTCAATAAACCACCCGGTCCGCCCGAGAATCTCCCTGACGATAAACCACAAGGTGTCCTAGAGTGGTAAGAGCTTTGAAAACCTCATTTTAAATTACCATTCGCTCAATATTTCACCAAAGCATACCGGGAAATCAACATGGGGTATACCTCCAAGCGTGCACATTGTGAATTTTTAGAGGTTTTTTTGCTAACGAAGTTGTGTAAATATATACAGGAGGAATCATTTAGAATAAAAAATAATCATAGTTACAAATAAACTTCATTTTTATTATCACTAGTTTCATGCATTACTAATCGATGTTAGAATTTTTATGTAAGCAAAAACATTTTTTTTACTATCTATTCTATTTTGCCTTTTATTTCTTCTGTAGAATGTGACGAGCACTCTCATAATATCTTTAAATTTTCAAACACTTTACAATACATTTTTTAAGTTTAGTCTAGGAGCAGAAATAGAAAAAAAATATATTGTGCCAAACATGCGAAAGAAAGTATCTCAAACGTTTTTTTCTGAAATCCACAATTTATTCTTGACATTGAAGCATTATCCTATTCTTGAGTCATACAAAAATGAGTGTCAAACCATTACAGCTCTTGTAAAATATAATTTGTCTTGTTAGCGACAACATCAAAAAGAAATCTAAGAAAACGAATTTTGCAATTCTATCCTGACCTCTTGATAAAAGAGTTTTGTTGAGCTAAACAATTTGAATAAGTCCATAATCGGTAACGTGTTTATCAAATAGGTAAGATTGTATTGTGTTTATTCAAAATTGGACTCCCTAGACTTGCTAGCCCGAGGCGGGTCGCACCCTCATCCTCTAGTCCACCTCCACACTGAGAAAACTTTCGGGTGATTGTTTAAAATCGATATAAAAGCTAAATGTCCAGCAAGCAAATCAGACTCCAACAACCCTAACCACCCCCTGTGTCCGAGAATCTCCCTAACGATAAACTACAGGATCTACGTGAGTATACTCCCACGTAGATTAGCACCAGATGACTTCTCCCAGGAGCCTAAATCAGATTTACACATTTAGGCAGCTTGACTAGGGACCTACCTTTCCTAATACTCCTTGACTTAATTAATTCCTAAAGCCTTGAGGATAGCAAGTATCTCGAACTGAAAAATCGTGATATGCTCTCCCAACACAAAAATCTCTCAGCATCCATATAGCATTAAAAGTAGTAAATATTTTCTTATCTTTAACCCTTAGTGACGAAATGTGAATTTTTTAAAGTAAATGTATTCCTTCTTAATATCGACACAGGTACTGCCATAGAAATAATTCTATAAAATACTACTTAAAGTGACTAAGGCTAAAACATATAGATACCGTTAAAAGTTTACTTAGACTGAAATCGGTAAAAGGTCTAAAAATTAAAAAGATAAAAATCTTATTTATGGTACAGTTGCTAGTGAAGGACAAGACGTATTATTACATAGTTCGAAATAGGTACCTGACTTTCGTCAAGTCTTGTGCTTATCTTGTTATTCTTGTTACATAATAAAAGTCGTTTTACCAGAAATGCTGACTTGATAACATAACAATACATAATGCTTGATAAAGGTCGTTTAAACAGCTTGGACTATCAAATCTCTTAGAGAGAAGAGATGCTACGACTAGAATTTACATTACGGTGACCAATTTTCCAAAACGCAAAACCAGGACGACTTCATTTTCTCACTGGGGCGGGGATTAAATTTCTCCAGTTGGACTTATCACCGAATGGCAGGGGAGGGGAGGGTGGAACCTTTGGCTATATATATATGTAAATTTTTATTACAACCTCCTGAGGATCACAATAAATCATCCATAAAGCTGAATAGCGTAACACTAGGGGAGACCCTAAGACCATTTTGTCTTGCCTCGTTAAAACTGTTTGGTTTTATAACAAAAATCCTTAATGACGTATTTAAGACGTTCATAAAAGCAATAATAAACACATTTTTGGAAATTTCTGTCACTTAAAGCATGTATTAGTATCTCTTTTTGGCCTTTCATAATTCTTTAATCAAACTAGGTATTTGATAAGTTTTAAAATAAAGATTCGCATCGTGAAAGTATATCATAAATATCCATTTACATTAAAATACACTCTGCATTTTCTGTGGTGTTTAGTAAATGTCCCTGTTAACAAAACTGTAGCCCTCACACTCAGGGACGAAAACCTGGTGTAGGGCGTGTCATTTCAGAAAACCGTGTTTTTCGACCTTTCGGCGGGCATACCTCGGAAACTATTAGAGATCGGACATTGAATTTGAAATGTATTTTTAGAGGAGACATGGATCTCGAGATTTGTTTGAAACATTCTTCTGTACCACCTTTAATAGTGAAGGTATGGTACCGCAAAGTTGACCAAAAAAGTCAACTTCGATATAACGTTTTTCCGGTCTTACAGAATCCTATTGTTATTGGTTGGGTTGATTTCGTTTGATGATTTTTTTTACGTTCGAAAAGAGGGTGTTTTGGGGCGCTTATCTCTCAAAGTGGGTAAGCCCTATCGAAATTTTCCAAGAGACGTTTTCCATAAAAAATATCTAACAGAACAAAAACTTAAATGCATCTCTGTGGGAACAATAGCGAGAAAATAGAAATTTTTAAGAAAAACTGAAATTTTTCGAGAAAGTCATAAAAACATGAATTTTTTTAGTCATTTTTTCTTTTTTATAAAAAAAAGTAGGCATCTGGTCAGAAGACTAATTAGGGAGCCGGAAAGTGCTTAAAAAGCTACACCAAATGTACTATTTAGGAAGGGTTCTGGATTATATACAGGGGGTGCACTAACAAGGTGAAGTTTGCACCAAAGTTCCCAAGAATGGGTACCTTTTTTTAACATTATCCTGTATTACAAGGGAGCTAATATATCTAAGCCTGTAGGGTATTTTTTTTACGAAGCAAGAAGTAGGTAGACCGGGACCAAATTTCGAGTTTATAACTTTAACGGTTAAATTACTGCAATTTTTTAAAATTGATAATTTGAATTCCAACTTTAATATCTCATTTTGCCGCTTACTGCGAATGGTAATCGAAATTATTTTCAGATCCGGGGATGGATCATTTATTTGGCTACAAAGAGGCTCTAACAGTTCCTTCTAACTACTAGCAAGTGGGTGAAAATTCGATTTAAAGAAAAAATCGATAGGTACCGATCCATATACGATGCGAATGATAGGTGGCCTTACCTTGGATGATAATCAAATCTACAGAGATATTTGACATGTCAGTTGTGATAGATGTCACGGCTGAGTTTTGGTTTGTTTAAAGCAAATATTTCTCTGATATTTGTATCCCTTCGATTCATGTTTGTGCATTTAAGCGTTAAAGAATCGTTTTGACGATTTGTATTTTAAACTATTTGAATTTCATTGTGTTCAGAAAACTCTCTTGTGAGAAGAAAACTGTGTTTTTCAACGAGAGTTTGCCTGAGTTATTGAAAAATATAAATATAAAAAATATAAACGTGGTTGCCCAGGCAGTTTCTATGAAGTGACCACCATCTCCGTTTTATAATATAAGTGTTTGGTTTTATTAGCAATATCCTAGTATCATATTTTACATATATTTGATAACAGCGTTGTATTTTAAGAATAGAATGATTATTTATTGTGTTTTTTATTTGATTAATAGGTGCAAATTTGAATAAGTTCTTCCGAAGCAGTTATCGACTTTTGTTCTCATTCTCGTTATTGATTTAGTCAATGTTTGAACTATACTATTAAATTCTGTATAGTCACTACCGGAATGGGTAGATTTTCGAACTATTTGATCTTTTTATTTTCAATTTTGTATCTACTTTTACCGATTATTTCTGAAAAATCCTAAAATCGTGCATGTATTATGAGGGGTACACATAATTAGCTTTTCAGAGCATTTTCTTATAATGTCTGATCAGATGCGTAATGTAACCAATGCAAGGACTAAATTAGACAGCTTTAAAGACAGACATATACAGGGTTTTACAAATTTGAGGTACGAGAATTGGGATCTCGGAAACGGTAAGAGATACAAGGACGGTTAAATTAGGGAAAAGTTGCGTAATTTAATTTCCGATAATAATTAGTTGACAAAGTTGGAAAATTTTAAGTATTTTCCAAGAAATCCGTTAGCAAACCGGAAATCATCTGTATACTGCATTGAAGAGATATTACAATAAGTACTCAAAAAGATACACAAAATGGACGGTTTAGGAAAGATCTTTTGCACAAAAAAACTGTTTTTTCCCTTAACTTTTAAATTACTTAAATTTTTTAAATACGGTTTTCAAAATTCGATGTAACTTTAAGGGGAGTAATGTATTTTGAAAAAAATATGTGACAGCTCTCAAGAAAAATTGCTTTTTTCCTGTAACTTCTGAACTATTTAAAATGTTTATATTCGGTTTGCACAGTTTTAAGTAACTTTAGTGGCGTCATTTATTTGAACAAATGTCAAAAAAAAAATTCCCAGGAATTTCATTTTCAAATGCGGTAGGTACGTTTTATTGAGGTATTTAAAAAAAATTGACACGTCAAAAAAAATCATTTTCCCCAAACTTCTGGACCACAGATTCTTGTAATGTGGTAATTTATTTTAGGGAAACAGTTTTGCCGCTGTCCAAAAAAGGTCTAGTATTCCTAACTTTTAAATAGCTAAATTTTTTTTAAATGAGATTTTTACAGTTTTACAGTATAGCATATATATCCGTAACCGGATGTATCGGACTAGCGGACGTTTGTTAATCAAAAATAGCCGTATAGATTATGATAATAGTAACATAGAATAGAAAACAAGTGTGTAGGACTAGACGCCTAAGGTCAAGTACGCGACTAACAGGGACAACCTGATATATTACTTGTTACCGGCTTGATGCGTTATATCTGCCCTTCATTTTTTATTTTGTTTTTCTTCTTCACATTTTTCTTTCGCATCCGGTGTTTTGGTGCAATAAAAATTTGTTTCTCTTGTTCTGCTTATAGATAAAACTTAAAAAATGTGTTGAAAAATATCTGAGAAAGTTTAAAGAGAATATGGGATACAGGTTGTAATGTTCATCATGATTCTCTGGAAGTAATAAAAGGCTATATAGAATGGGTAGTAAACATTTTTCCGAATTTCATAACCGCAATCTAGCCCTCTTCTATTAATTGCATTTTATACGGATTTCTTTATATTTCTGGGAATCAAAACTGCACGATGCGGATGAACCTGCACTTCTGTTATAGAAAGCCGTTATAAGGCTTCGACACTGTTGCATTTTATGTAACATTCAAATAGGCAATTTACTTTTCATTTTATGGTACCAGGTTTTCATCTCTTAATTATAAAAGCATATGAGTTTAAATAAGAAATAAATTAACGTCCGTGAAGAGAAAATATTCTGCCTGTGTCAATACAGGGTGTTTTTTAAGTGATAGCATAAAACGAAGATTGTAATTTTTTCCTTATTTTAGGACTAAATGTTCATATAAATATGTCTCCGCAAGATCTTCGTTTCTGAGATACAGGGTGTCAAAAGTTAATTTTTTTTCAATTTTTTTCATGGGCTTCGTACATTTCAATAGATAAATACAAATTTGACACATATTATACTATACGCAATGTCTATGAGATGGATATATTACATTTTACAAAAATATACTAGGTGTAACTTTTTTTAAGGTCCCCCTCCCGAAATCTTTACTGCGACGTCGCTGGCGGTTTTTATTTAGAAAATCAGATTCCTCATTTTTTTCTAATTTCTTAATTACTTAATTTAATGCGATATATTGGGCCATTTAGACAACAGCTGCTAGAATTCACCAGAGCGCCAGCATCGCGTGAATGTTTGAGAACACAAGAACGATCTGGATTGCTTTGAACGCGATAAATGCGAATATCGGGGATACAAGGCATTAAATTTAACACTAAAAGGCATTAGATATGTTAGTATACAGAGTGAGCAATACAAAAAATTATGGAAAGCAGTAGTAAGAAAGTAAAGACATACAATTTTCATTCGGAATGGGAAGAACAGTATTTTTTTACAGAAGTTAAAGGTCAAAATGTATATTTGTTATTTAATGCCTGTGTTTCGGTTGATAAAAAAAAAGAAATATTGAGAGGCATCATAAATGTGTACATCCGAATTTTGAAAAATATTACCTATTACATGCTGCCAGCAGAAAAGAAAAATTGAATCAATTAAAGAACCAGTTAATTGGACAACAGTCAATATTTTTAAAAGCAGTTGACAAAAATAAGTCTGCAACGGAAGCATCATACCGTGCCTCCCAAATAATTGCACAAAAAAAGAAACCGTGTGAAGACGGGGAAATGATAAAACAGGGGTTTTTAGAAGATGCAAATTCCTTATTTTCCAGCTTTAAAAATAAAGACGAGATAGTTTCTACAATAAAATCTGTGTACCTTTCTGCTAATACAGTGATGAGGCGGGTGGAAGTAATGAGCAAGGATTTTTTTTCACAGTTAAAAACTGACTTAAATAAATGCGTTTATTTCTCTCTCGAAATGGATAAATCAACAAATGCGGTTGACACCACGTAGATAGCCGTGTTCGTCAGAATGGTTTTTAGTGATTTTATGATCAAAGATCTTTTGAAGTTTATTCATTTTTAAACAATTTTATATCTTCTAAGAAAATTCCAATTTCAAAATTGGTAGGCTTGACAACTGACGGGGCTCCAGTTATGGTGGGTTATGATAAGGGTCTGGTAGCATTTTGTAGTAAAGATGAACGCTTTCCACAATTTCTGTGTTACCATTGCATTATTCATCAGCAAGCATTATGTGGAAATTTTTTAAAACTAAACGTCATGAAATTGGTAACAAGATTAAAGCTCACGCATTACAAAGATTATTCGAAATCTTAGCCGATGAATGATGATTGTCAGTATGGAGATCTACTTCTTCACTCTGAAGTGCGATGGTTAAGTGGAGGACGAGTGTTAACACGTTTTAATGAAGCCCTCTCTGTCATAGTTCAATATTTCAAACAATGCGGCGAACCGATTCAGGAACTAGAAAATTCAATTTGGCTTAGAGATTTTGGATTTCTTGTGGACATTACAGACAATATTAATGAACCCAATTTGCAACTTCAGAGAAGAGATAAAGAACTCTCTGTAATGATTTCCGATATAAATGCATTCATAAAAAAACTCATATCTCAAAATCCAATAGAACCCTATGACGGTAAATCTCATGTAGAAATAGTCTCTAATTTGAAGGATAACTTCAAAATTCGGTTTAAAGGTTTCAACAAAATTCAACAATTTGTTATTTCACACTTCATGGAAATTGATATCCAACAGTTTGCAACTTGTGTTATGCAGACCTTTGGCGAAGACATCGCTGCAACTGAAATGGAAGTGATTGCATTTCAAAGCGATTTAGCATTGAAATCGTTAGTTTCAAGTATAAAATGTATCTGGCCTATAGTAAGTAAAGACAAATATTCAATTCTATGTCGTATGCCTTAAAAATGAAAGAGTTATTTACTTCAACCTATTTGTGGGAATCTTCTTTCTCCAACATGAAGTTTATTAAGAACAAATACCGCAATCGCCTTACAGATGAACATCTGGATAATTGTGTTCGAATGGCTGTATCAAATTACACTGCGAATATCAAAAACATTATCAATGAAATCGGAGTGTCAACCTTCTCATTGAACGCACGCATTTTTTATCACATGTTTTTGTTTAAAATTTCAATTATAATGTTTACTTTTATTAAGTCGTATGTGACATGCCATTATGGCTATATGAAAATTTTGTTTATTTTTTAGGTATGTATTAGTATTAGTTAAGAATTTATTAATTACATAAAAACATGTATGTCAAATACAACTGTGCATTATTTCGTTTAGGCTGGCTTAAACGCTGGTTACAAGTAGGTAGCTCACGGTTTATTTCTAAATTATCGAAGTAACTCAACACCTTGAAAAGGTTGGCGACCACTGGTATATAGTATGTCAACTTTAAATGATTGACTTTTATGAGGTCTATGTAAAAAAATTAAAGAGAAAAAATTACAATTTTGCCACCCTTTATCTTTATAGGAACTTTTAGTCTAAAATATGGCAAAAATGTATGTTCTTCATTTTTAGCCATCAATTGTATAGGGTCCATCATCAATGGATCAGTATACACTATTTATCGCTTTCCATTGTCTCATCTCTACCCACACAATTGTCAATGTTCCGCCCTACACGGTACTTACCAAAAAATAAGGAAAGAGGTAAAATATTTATTTTTGGTCAAATAAATTTAGTGACTAAAATAAAATTTCTTTGACACTAGTTTAAAACATTTCTTTAAATAACACTGATTGCTCTCAAAGGTCAATTATTGCTATGCTTAACAACCTACATAAAGTCCTTTGTTATAGGACCCTATAGTACTGTTATTTGTGGCATGAGGAAAGAAGAAATTTTGTGTACCCGGTACACTAAGTGGAAAGCCTAAATTTATCTCGGGTGAATGAGGTGAAATGAGACCTCGGTTTGAGTGAAGTGAAGTATGACCCCGCTTAGTTCCAGCGTAGTTTTTCAGTAATAAGTACTACATGGTTATCCAACTAGACAAGCCGATTTTCCTGACCGTGGCTGTTTTTATTTCGAAAACTAAAATAGCCATTTATTACATTTCTGTTCCTGGAATCCGAAAATGATGAATGAAAAACAATTGATTATCAAATAAAACCACTACAACTTTTTATTTTACTTCCGTTGCAAGGGGGAAATATTTAATTGTGAAAAAACACCCTTCGAGATTAAGAAATCCGACGTTTCACTTGCGTTTGCAAAACACTGAATTAAGTGGCACGAAATTTTTATTTAGTTTTACTCATCTTTTTTAATATTGACAATTTTTATAATATTAATATGGTGATTCTGGCAAATTGTCAGCTGCAATGGACCCAGTAGCTACTTATTTTTTTTTATTGGGAACCTAAGTTTAGGCTTTAAAACTTTGTATAAATGGCACTAAAAAGGATGAAATAACGTTTTTTATAAAAAAAAATCACTAAAAAGGAAAAATTAATATTTTTTTCCACATTGAAAATTGACTTTATGAAGTCTGTGTCACAGTGTGTTTTTTTTCGGTCGGTTCTATTTTTTTTCATTTTTATTGTCTTACCAGTTTATCAATATGTCAAGTTAGATTTTTTTGTTACATTTGAAATAATTTTGTATAAGTAGTTTTCTACACTAATTTTAAAACATTTTGTTCTGTCATACTGCATTCACACCAAAACTTTCCTAATTAATCCTTATATTGTATTTGACTTTTACCCTGATTTTTTTAAACATTGTGTAAGATCGCCATTTTGTTTCGCCATATTGGATTCCTCCCAAAATTTTACCAGATCATCCTTATATTACAATTGATTTTTATACAAAATTTAAAGTTCATTAAATAAATAGCTTTTCACAACCATCTTTTTAACATTTTGTTACTTACTTGGACCTGCCATACGTACTCCAAATTGTTTTTACCTTCACAGAAGTTACTCTTCGATCATGTAAAACATTTAGTGTAATAAAACGATCATCTCTCTCATTCGTACATCTCTTCCTACCATAATGAGCCATATTGAATTCCGACAGAAATTATACGAGTTCTTTTCTATATCACACTAGGTTAAAGTGCGAAATCAATTGAGAGAGTATTTTTTTACACTTATTTATTTAAAATTTTATAAGGCTTCCATTTTGCTCCACTGAATTCGTACCAAAATGTTTTCATCATTTTATATTACGCTTTTTATTTTTTTTACCATAATTTGGAGTCCACTGAATAAGTAGTTTTTGTACAATGTTTTTTAAACATTTTATTAGGCTGCCATAATTATCCGCCATTTTGAATTCGTATCAAAATGTTGCCAATTTATCATACTTGACTTTTGTATCAAATTTAAGGTCAATTGATTTTCATCACAATATACTCACAGGCAAAATAATCGATCCACGCAAATTTTCGATGAATGTCAATCGCAAATAACTCTTTTGTTTGATGTCGAATTTAAAATTTTGAAGAATATTATAGATAAACTAATAAAGAATCGCCCACATATTAAAAATTTACTAAAAAATAGACGTACGTTTATAATATACAGGTTTAAACAAAAATATGTATTTTACCATAAATTGAAGGGACTCTGTGGGATGGAATAACAGCAAATTGTTCTAAATTAAGTTTTAATTTTCAAGTCTTAATACTTTTGTTTTCGGTTCACCTCGATACGAGGAATATTTTGTTGTTACATTTTTACCATTAGTTCGTTGAAAACTTAAATTGGAAAAAAGTATATTATATAATAATATACTCAATTATCTATTCTACGTGCAATTTAAACATAATTAAAGCTTTTTTTCAACAAAAAGTGGTTTATCCGCAAATTTTTGTGCTGAAATGTGTTTATTTCGCGATAAGCTCTACAGTGAGTCCAAAAAAAATGAGAAAATTAAAAATACCTAATCTCTACAAGATCTTAATCTTCTATAACAACATTATAAAACTTTAAAACCAAAGTATATAAATGACACGCTCGAATTAAATAAAAACAAACAATAACAGTAAGAGTAACAAATAAGTCAATAAGGGGTGTTTCCTCCACATGCCCGAATGACAACCTCTATACGGCTTAGCATCCCTTCTATAAGGTTCCGTATATAATATATTGATCAATTTGCTGCCATTCTTCAACATGCGATTGAGCGTTATGAATCGTATCCTACAAATGGAGCAAAGGGAACCACATGTGGTTAGAGTGAATGAAAATGAAATATAGCTATCTGCTGGCATCCCCCCCCCATCGATGATTACCAAGTGCGTTCTTATGTCGAGCTGCATGCCACCCCATACCATAACGGAGACTCTGCCGTACTTTACCCTAGGCGAAAAATGGTTTTGTTCAGAAATTCTTTCACGACCATGCATCCGGTGATTTTAAACAATCGTCGGTGAATAGAATTTTTTTCCATTCATCTGTGCCCCAATTTTGATGTTGCCTAACAAATCTAAGTCCTTTATCTCTATGATTTCTCAGCAACTCGGGAGTGGTTGCAAGTCTTCTTGCGTGTAATCCATTGTCAGATAACCTCCTTCTGATCGTTCTCTCACCTACTTGGACCTGCCGTACGTACTCCAAACTGTTTTTACCTCCACAGAAGTTACTCTTTGATCATGTAAAACATTTAGTGCAATAAAACGATCATCTCGCTCATTCATACATCTCTTATTACCATAATGAGCCCTTCAACTGTACTCTCGCCATGTCGATTAAACCGATTTACAGCCCTTTACTTTTTGTGACATTTAAAACTCTTTGATCCTGGATCAGTCAGAGACATATCCATTTTAAAAAGTAAGGATTAACACAAATTCATTTACAAAAAACAATTTGATAGCTTTTGAAAGTCATAAATGACATGTCCAGGTATGGAGTGATTCTACGACACTGTCAATGTTACCTTCATAGCAACCTTAATTCTTCGTACAAAAAAAAGTTGATAAAAATTGCATATATTCCAGAAAAATAAAGATATCAGGGGTGAACCAAAACAAAAATGTTAAGAATAGATTTGACTTGAAAATTAAAACTTAATTTAGAACAATTTGCTTCTACGCCACTCCACAGAGTCTCTTACACGTATGGTAAAAAACATCTTTTTGTTTAAACCTGAATAGTATAAACATACGTCTTTTTTTTTAATTTTTAACATGTGAGCGCTTCTCCATTAATTTATCTACAATATTCTTCGAAATTCATTTATATCCGACATCAAATAAAAGAGTTATTTGCGATTGAAATTCATCGAAAATTTACGTGGATCGATTATTTTCCCTTTGAGTTTATTATGGTTTCATTCCCATATGGAACTTGTTTGTTAAACAAAAAATCGGTAAAAATGAACATTTTCTTTGATTAGGAATATTAAAGTGTGACCCAATTTAGGTCTGCACATAGTCATTTAGTAACACCTATACGTATACTGTATTTTCATACATTTTTGTACCAAAATTTCAGGTAAATTGAATAATTAGTTTTTTATTAATATATATTTCTTTAACATTTACTAGGCCGCCATTTGTTCCGCCTTATTGGATTGTTACCAAAATATAACCATTTTATCCCCTTTTGAGCCTTAATTTTTCACTAAAAATTGAAGTCAATCAGATAAACAGTTTTTGAACTTTGCCGCATACAGACAGATCAAATCGAGTAAACATATTTTTGGCACCTGGCCAAGATCTGTAAAAACCTGGGCGGGTAATATTTTCACCATTATGATACTACCCTTTTACGAGGGAAGTAAGAAAATCAGGTAAGTAGTTTTTACAGTTTATTGACATGCTGCAAAGAGATAGACATAAAGAATTGAGAAAACATATTTTTGGCACGAGGAAATCAAAAAGGTAGATAATAAATGTAAAAGTCGCAAACAAAAGGGAAACAAATATTTTAACTTGAAAATTGCAACAACCAGCGGCAACTAGATGGCTACTGGCGTTTCGTTTTGGATGATTTATATTTATAGATGTAACGGGAAGGCACTAATTTGCAAAACATAATTGCCGTTCAACTGCATATTTTTAACATTTAAATAAGGAGCACAACAATGTAGAATTTATTTACAGTAGTAATGACGAAACCTAACCCATGATATTCGCTGCTTCATCATGAATTTTTCAAATCAAACTCAGTCAAACTGTCCAACAAAGTTTGTTTATAACACCATCATACAAGTATTTCGCATTTCCCTGGCCCTGAATAGCCCTTAGGTTATTCACCCCTATATGTTTTAGAAACCCTCATCACTACCTCTCTACCTGTGAGATTTCAGTCGAAAACGAGCGCGAAAACACGTGAAAATAAAATAAGAAAGATAAGACCCCCGAGATAATTTCATGCTCTTTTGGAGTTTTAAATTGAAATAGGGTACCTGGGGCTGTTTATATGGGATATAACATCAATAATGGTGCAAAAGCTTAAGTGAAAAAGATTGAGCCTTTAAAATTATTTATTTTAATTTAAGCTATTCGGAATTGAAAACTTAGGCTTATTGGGGTAACTCACACGTCTGAAAACTATTATCTCATAGACAGCATACAATTTAATAACATACTATGCTCTAAGGAAGTCGTAGCTGGTGAAGGATAACAAAAACCACTCTTCTGTTTTTAATATTTCGAGGTATCGACTTTTATTTTTATGCCTTTTTCAAGGCTACAATGAAAGTATCCATTATTGCGTTACTTTACTTGCGAATAGAAAATGTTGTTTTTTACTTCTCTCACACAAATCACCCTCCGAGATTTTGTCAGATCTTCACGTTTCAAGGTTCCTAGATTACAAAAAACATGTTTTCTCAGTTCTGTCGGTCTGTCTGTCCGCTGCATAGCTAAAAAACTATTTACCCGATTGACTTAAAATTTTGGTCAAAAATTAAGGGCTATATATATGGGGATGACCTGGTAACATAACTAAAAAACTACTTATGTAATTTTTGCACAAAAATCAAGTATTATGTCGTAATCAACTGGTGAAATTTTGGAACAAATCCAAGATGGCGGAACAAAATAGCGACTTAGTAAATTATTTAAAAATGTAGCCGGAAAAACTACTTAATGGGCTGATTTCAAATTGTGTTATAAATAATTGTGGTATCGAGATGAACTAGTAAAAGTGTGGTACTAATTCAATATGGCGGAACAAAATAGCAGGTAAATAAAATATTTGTAATGGTGAAAAAATCTCCACTTTTTAGTGTCTCTAGATGCCAAAAAAATACGTTTTATCAATTCTGTCGGTCCGTCTGTCTGTCTGTTAGTTTACGGTATACCTGAAAATTTACTTACGCGATTAAAGGTCATATGGAGATGACCTGGTAACATTTTGGTAAAAATCCCACATGAAATGTAAAAAAAAATTATTACTGAAAGTCTATTCCAATTTACCTCAAATTTTGCTCAAAAATTTTGCTACGAATCCAAGATGGCCTGAAAAACTACTTAATGGATTGATTTCAAATTGTGCGCCAAAAATAATCGTGGTAAACAGCTGAACTAGTAAAACTGTGGTTGTAATTCAAGATGGCGAAACAAAATGATTGCTAAATAAGATATTTTTTTTATCTTTACGTTTTAGCTTCCCTATATGCCAAAAAATATGTTTTATTAATTCCGTCCGTTTGCCTGTCGGTATGTTTGTCTGTCTGTCAGTTGACAGCATACCTTAAATTATATGGGGATGACCTGGTAACATTTTGGTAAAACCTCAATATGGCAAAATGGCGGCCTAGTAAAATGTTGAAAAAATAAAAAAAAACGTCAAATAAATTTAAAGAACAAAAGTCAAAGGATTTTTTTTGGTAGATTTTTTCTTAGATGCGGGCCTTCGAGCACAATCTAAGGTTGCCAACCCTCCTGATTTAAGCGGGAGAATTCCGCATTTTATGTATTTCGGCCAACTGTTTAACCTCCCGTTTTTTAGGAGAAATAAACAATAGTTGTTACAATGATTAAAAAAAATTTAATTTAATCAGTTTCGTCCCAGCTAATTTTTTTTGCTCTTCGATTTATTTGTGAAGCCGTAAAATTATTTAATGAACTATATAATTAATATAATACGACTTTTTTCCTTCAATTTATTTTGCAGGACTTTCTCCTTCTTACCGAAGAAACTAGCAATAGTATAACTTAAAATTATCGAATAGTTTTTACCTTCCGACTATTGGTAGCTAAAATCTATTTTAGTCCATCTTTTGCTTTTTGCTAATCTGGCTAGCTTAGTGCAATCGCCACCCGGACAAAGAGTAGCCAGCTCGCCACTGGTTATTAGGACATTATTATTACTACCCTGGCGACCCATACACATACAATAATAAAAAATCGGTAAATTTCCTTTACCCGGAACTTCCCTCGTTTTTCCATATGTTAGTAATGGTGAAGTGAGAGCCAGTTTAGTACATAGTCACAGTATATATGTGTTATACATATACTATTTTTTATCATATCGGATTCATACCAACATTTTATAAGTTTCTTTCTACCTATGGCACACTTGACTTTTAATAAATTAAATAAGTCGTTTGTACATTGTCACTACCGCCATTTTGTTACGTCATGTTGAATTCGTACCGCAACTTAATTCACATTTAATTTTTCTGCAAAATTAAAACCAATTGAACAAGATTCTTTTATTGATTTTTTAAAAATTGTATTTGGCCGCCATTTTGTTTCGCCATCTTTGATTTTGATGAATTGATACCACAACTTTACCAATTTATCTCTATATCATACTTAATTCTTGCACAAAAATTAAAATCAATCTAGTAAGTAGTTTTTTCAGGCTGTTTTCTAAATATTTTATTAGGCCGCTATTTTGTATTCATATCAAAATGTTACCAGTTCATTCCTAAGTAACACTTGATATTTGTGCAAAATTTGAGGTAAAGTGGATAATTAATTTTTTAGTAATAATTTTTATAGTTTTCTAAATGGTTTTCGTTAACGACCCTCGTGTTGTTATATTAGAGTGGTGTATTATTTGGAGTTAAGATCCACTAAAAAAAAATAAAGTCCTTTTTTTAAAATGTTGACGTTTCGCAATTTTATTGATGCATCCTCAGGACACACATCGATTCTATATCCTACGTGAAACCCATATTATCATTATTTAGCTACTCCGTTGGTCGGCAGATATTTCCCAGATGCTACGTTTCTAAATGGCTTTCGTTAACCATTCTCTTAATGTTATGTTAGAGTGATGTATGATTTGGGGTTAGGAAACGACGTTTTGAAACTTTATTATTACATCATCAGGACACATATAGATTTTATATCTTGCATGAAACCCGTATTATCAGTCTTTACCTACTCCGTTGGTCCGCAAACATTTCGTCACCTCAAATAAAAAAACCACTCTAACATACAACAAGAGGATCGTTAACCAAAACCATTTAGAAACTTAATATCTGGGAAATATTTTTTGTTCGGAATGTTCGGGATAACTTAGACAATTATTTTTTTTGGAAAATGGATTGGACGTAGGAGTACAATAGAGTGGCCACCTCGGTCTCCGAACTTAACGCCCTTCGACTAGTTTTTGTGGGAACACCTTAAAAATGTGGTGTATAAAACTAAGCCCAATGACCTCGAGGATTTAAAAGAGCGAATAGGAATCAAATGTAGACAAATCGAGGAAGCTGGCATTATTTTTAATGTATTAAATGTTTCCCCACAGTATTTGACCTACGGTCAGAAAGTAAATAAATAACATTTTTAACGCCTTACTTAGTTTCATTAATTTATTGTTTGTTGTATTAGGAATCGCTTTTTTGTAGTGTATTGTTTCCGTTGTTTTTTACAACCCACTTTTAAAGATGAGACGCTGTTTTCTCTTGCTACTGTTTTGGTAGCAAAAACAACCTTTTGTGTGAAGGTATGTTAATAAAAGAATTTTACCAGAGTTTAAAAAAGTAATATAATATAGGGTGTTCCATTAAAAAAAATTCCTTTCATAACACAAAAAGGGTAAACTTCGCAGCATGCATCATTTCGTACCTAACTGTACAGGGTGTCCGGATTTGGTTGCAAAAGCAGGGTATCTCGCTTATTTTTAAAGATAGAACCTTGTGGTTTTCACGAATCCGAGCTAATTTTTTGTGAAACTCATGAAGCTGTAAACAAAATTTTCATAGCCTTCTTCGTTTATGAGATACAGGGCGAAATAGAAAATTTTGCATTTTGGGACCCCCCTCGTATCTCGGTTATCCTTTAACTTAACGCAAAGGGAAAAATTGCTGCTTATGCAGTTTTTTACGCTGGATCCAGTGGCGTAGTCATATTTTTCATTTGAGTTGTTATTTTTTAGATATGACCCAAAGTTGTGTTTTTTTAAATGGGACACCCTGTATATTTGTCCAGAAATTGATTTGTCCTTTTAAAAGCTTCTCAAAAATATATAATAGTATGGATCTATTTTAATAAACAACAAAAAAAATCCTAATTTTTACAATTACCATCCCAAATTTTGCAGTAGGCCATGCAATACAATGCTGCCTTT
Source organism: Kuschelorhynchus macadamiae (assembly GCA_030620095.1). Taxonomy (NCBI): domain Eukaryota; kingdom Metazoa; phylum Arthropoda; class Insecta; order Coleoptera; family Curculionidae; genus Kuschelorhynchus; species Kuschelorhynchus macadamiae. Next base: position 70,797 of record JAUTXW010005493.1, read on the forward strand.
TATTTAAAGTCGCTAACAGTATCTACATCCTAACAATAAATCAAAATAAATATGTAATTAAATCTATTTATCAAAATATGTATTGATAATTTCGCACCAAAAAAGTACCACCTACCTAGATTTATATAACACAAGAACAAAACAGTAATAAATTATTATGTAACAAGCCTTTCAGCAAAAATCAACTGTCGTATAAGAACTACAGTAACCAAGGAAATCAAAAGAACTGTTCAAACTGATTTCCATTTTGTTCTATGCATGCTTCGCACAATTTTCGTATTCGTTTTAGGGCATTAAGCAAAATAACTGGATGATTTTGTAAATAGCGAAAATTTTCTCTTATTGCATTTCCTAAATCTTGGACATTATCATAGTGGTCTTTGTAAATTCTATTTTCCAGATATCCCCATAGAAAGAAATCTAAAATCGAGAAATCTGGGGACCTAGGGGGCCATCTTATAGGTCCATTTGTTCCGATCCATTGATTGTTAAAATTATTATCCAGAAATAATCTCGTCATTACAGAATTGTGTGCGTCCTGTTGAAAATAAATTTCGTTAATTTGCGCTAGGGGAACACCGTCAAGTAATTCAGGTATAGCTGCCTCTAAAATTTCTATATAGCGATTGGCTGTTAGATTTCCCTCAAATATATAAAATTTTATATGTGTTCCTAATATGAAGCAGGACACATTTAGACCAAACCTGCCCTGCTGCCTTCTGGGAAATATTTGGTGTTGATTTTCCTGGGACCAGAATCTACTATTGTGCCTATTGAGTATACCAGAATTACTGAAATGTGCTTCGTCTGACCATATAACCTTCCTTTCAAAATCTCTAACCATATCGCATCTTTCTCGAAACCAATTGCAGAAGACTACCTGACGCTCTGCATCCCCTGGCTGTAAGTGCTGCACGAACCTAAATTTGTATGGGTTGTATTTGTGCTTTTTTAGAATTTCTTAAACTCTAGTTTTTGGAATCCCTATGCTCTTTTCACTGGCCCTACAAGAGTTTGTAGGGTAAGCCTGCCTCCTTTCTGGATATCTAAACAAAAAGATTAAGCAATAGTATTTCAACATACCTAAAAATTAACTATTTACCTGTTAAAATACATCTCAGAAGCCGCTTCAACATTTTCATTACTTAATATAAAACAAGCTAACATATCGTACTTTTCATAATGTTCGAAAGTTTGGTTTTCTTCCACAATAATACAAATATATTTTTACACAATAAATAAATACAAAAAACTAGCGCTATATTTTATATACGCATACAAAATTGGGAAATATCATTTGCTTCCAAGAAAACAAAAGAAAACGGCATCGTTTTGCATGGCCTACTGCAAAATTTGGGATGATAATTATAAAACTTGGGATTTATGTTGTTGTTTATTAAAATAGACCCATACTATTATATATTTTTGAGAAGCTTTTAAAAGAACAAATCAATTTCTGGACAAATATACAGGGTGTCCCATTTAAAAAAATACAACTTTGGGTCATATCTAAAAAATAACAACTCAAATGAAAAATATGACTACGCCACTGGATCCAGCGTAAAAAACTGCATAAGCAGCAATTTTTCCCTTTGCGTTAAGTTAAAGGATAACCGAGATACGAGAGGGTCCCAAAATGCAAAGTTTTCTATTTCGCCCTGTATCTCATAAACGAAGAAGGCTATGAAAATTTTGTTTACGGCTTCATGAGTTTCCCAAAAAATTAGCTCAGGTTCGTGAAAATCGCAAGGTTCTATCTTGAAAAATAAGCGAGATACCCTGCTTTTGCAACCAAATCCGGACACCCTGTACATATTTTCATTAAATTCAAGTAAGCGGTATTTAGAAGATATATCGCCGTTTTCTTACTTTTGTTACACGCTGTTCATCTTTACAGTGTTTAATTTAATAAATATTTCCCTGTTGACGTGTGCAATTCGAAATGATCTAAAGGTTGTGCCAGCCCACATCTTATGGGGAAGTGAATAATTTACGCTGCACAGGCTCTCGCCCGATAAAAACATAGACCTGCTTCTACTTTTACTAAAAATTTAACATATGTAAATTATTTAGCATTTTAAGAACAACAAAAAAATTATTTCATAACATCCGGAAATCGATGTAATTGTTAAAAATCCAACACACAAAAGCATCCCATCAATTTCCGCTCCGATCGTTTTGCAACACGCTGTACTGCAACCAAAACCGTTTATATCTGCAGATGTCGGAGAAACTTTTAAACGTAATTAAAACATAATAAACATTAATAATTAATCTTGGGGTTACGTTACTGTTATTAAAACAACATTATTTATTTAGGTAACGTTAATTTTAAACACTGGGAGCCAGCTTAGCAAACGTTTTCAAACCTAAACAGTAATTGGAATCTTGTACGGTGCGTGTTCATTTACGTAATGATATGCATACCATACATATTTTTTACCTATCGAAATATCGTATTCTGCTAAACTGAACGTCAATTGGATCAAAATCATTTCTGAAAAACACTACTTTATTAATGTGGTAAAAATTTCTTGTTTCGAATACGTAAAGATGATTCTGTGATTTAAAAATGTTATAATTGACAAAATGTCCTCTATTCTTTTATTTAATATGCCTTAATGCAGGGGTGTTCACTTCAGCTGAATAGCCAATTTGATGGAGTTGAAATGTTGAAAATAATGTGCGGACCGCATTGAAGTGATAGGAACGCTTACGTTACACGTATTAGGTAAATAATATAGATAAAAACCTTGTTTTCAAGCTTAAGGGGAAATATACAGGGTGTTCCTTAATAACATGCTGATATTTAAGCAGGTTATTCTTGGGTCCATTTGAGGAAAAACTTCATATGAACATATGTCCTAAAAGTCTTAACTTTTGAACTACAGGGTGCTAAAGTTTTAAGGTAAAATATCTTTTTTTTCAAATATTTGCTCGAATATTTGCGAAACTACACTACACAGATATTTTTGTGAAACTTACGTATACAGCTTCTATGCATCAAGAGGGATTTTCTGGCGTACAATTTATTTTTTTGTTCTTGCCAATGGCGTTCGTACGGAATTTGCATTGAATAATTTTAAAGAGGAAAGTGATGCCACTGCTTTTTCTTAAAAATAAAAATTATCTTTGAAATCCTCATTTCTTTTTGAGCAAATCTGGCCTTGGCCTCTACATTTTTTTACATACGGTTTTCGAAAAAAAAATCATTAACTTGCACGTTGTTATGAAATTGGATACTATCAAGGAATAAAAAGGTATCTAATAGGTAAGAAGCAGATTTTGTTTTGTAAACATAAACAGTTTTGACACCTACCTAGTCTAGTTGTCACTGATTTAAGTCATTAAAATTAATAATACATATTATTGAGAAACATGGTCTATTTTACGAATTCTGAGTTTGCAGATATGCGTTACATGTATGGGCTTGCTGATGGTAACGCATTTTACGCATTGGAAGCCAGGCGGTTGTATAAAGACCACTTTCTAAATAGAGATATTCCGGATGCACGAACATTTTCAAACATTCATAGAAGGTTATGCGAAAAGGGAAGTGTTGAACCAGACAATCATCTAAAAAGGGTTCAACGTACTGTAGGCACATCAGAAATTGAGGAAGCGGTTGTGAATTTAGTTGAGGAAGATCCCGCTTTACGTACGCGATAAATTCGGAACAATTTGAATATCTCACATATTCTCGTTTTGAAAATTTTCCATGAATTTTTATTATATCCTTATCATATCCACCGCATTCAGGCTCTACTCCCTCGCGACGTTCCATTACGTATAAACTTTTGAAAATGGTTTCTTCAAAAAGTGTATGACAATCCATTATTTAATACTGAAATTTTATTCACCGTTGAAGCAAATTTTTGCAGAAACGCTATCCAAAATTTTCACAATAATCATTTTTAGGCAGAAGGAAACTCACATGCAATCTTCGAATCCCATCACCAGGAGCAGTTTTTCATTAACGTGTGGGCTGGAATATGTGGTGACTATTTAATTGTAGTTCAGAAATTAAAACATTTAGGACATATTTTCCTATGAAGTTTTTTTCTCAAAATGGACCCATGAATAGTCTCCTTAAATATTAGCATGTTATTAAGAAACACCCTATATAAAATGAAAACTGAATAAATTCTGTAATGCTACATCTTAAGATATAACCACTAAAATCCATTTTTTATTTCTAGGCACTCTGTATTTACATCAAATGTGTAATAACGGACAGTGGAGATATAGGGGAACATACCCAATCGTTACAAAGTCTTGTATGAAACAAGCACTGAATCAATTAAAACTCGTAATCTCCACCTCATCCGCGGAATTTATAGGTCCACCCTTTTTATATTAAATGTTTTAATACCTTTGTCTTATGTGAAGAAAGAAAATATTAGGGGAATGATGAAACACCTCTGCAGTTGTAATAACATAATGGGGACACTGGAAATAAAGGAGCGGACAGAACTAGAAGCCCTTAATCTCTTTAGGATTGCCTAAACTACGGTTACTATCCATAGTTTCCGGGTTTTAAGGTTGCTCTTCGTGGGCTCGGCTTTTATATACATTTTCCGTGTCGACATAACAAAGTCCTCAAAAACGTACAGTGGCGTATCTAGGAGGGTACGGGCCTCCCAACAGTAACTCTTAATATGTTAAGGAAAAGTATAATTAACACGGACATATGATTACATTCTTTTACATTTTTTCCGAGCATTTTTCATTGTTCCAGGAGGTCGGGAACACAAGGGATCTTTTGTGAGGATTTTTTTTTTAGTTATCAACAAAAATTATAAACAAGAAGAAATTTTCGCATATGAAAAAGTTTTGGGAAGTTTAATCTATATAGTAAAATATTCCTAGAGTCAAAAATTAATAGCGATTTTTCAGTTGTGGTACACAATTTTACATTTAAAGAGAGGTAATTAAATAAGCTAAAATTTAGATAATTTATTTAATGGCTAAAAAGAAAAATGTTTAAAAGATTTTTTTCCATACCTATATACCTTGTTTACCCATTAGTAATAATTTAATAATAATATGTTCTACATTATTTTGAAAGACACAGGTTGATCCAAAATAAATGTTATTTCAATAAAGGATGACAACCGAGTTTTCTCACATTTCTTCCATTTCAATGCTGAGATAAATCCATTATATCTAATTGCATGGTCATGAATGACAATGGGCGATATTAAATTTTACCCATCGATATACGATAGCAATTCACTTATCGACACATTTTAGTTATCTATGTCGATAGTTGTCGATATATTAATAATTATTGATATATCGGTAGTTTTTACTTTACCTCTAAAGTAAAAAAACACTGATATATCGGCATTTTTTATTCTTCTTATCGTTATTTGATAAATACAAATAAATTAAAAAACAAAATGACAGAAAGTTAAGTAAACTGGCTTATTACAACTTTTTTAAATTACTTACTACACACAATATCGTTTTTTTTTCTTGTTAATAATAAGAAGCTAAGCCAAGATTCACTAATACACTTTAATACCAGTGGAGTACTCAATGGAGTGTTCTCCGAAACCTAAATCTAATAATCGAGTAAAATATTCTGAAATTGTAAAGTCCGCTTCCGGAAATAATAAATAAATATGAAAAAAATCCGTTGTGTTTTTAGAAAAAAAATTAATACAGGTAATACAAATTTTATAGCAGAATATAAGGAGGTGGTACATATTTCAATTTAAAACACAATAACATGTTTAAGATTCAACTGGATTTAACCCTTTTATGTTAAAAAAGTCCTAATTATTTTGTAAAAATTGATCCGAAAAAGATTGTAAATCACAATCGTCATAGCTAAATTCCGGTGATGAAGGGGGTTTTAAATTAAGATACACCCATATGGGGTTAAGATAATTTTTAACAAACAAGTTTTAACGAGGTTGCACATATCTTATACAGCACAATTTAAACAGTTATTTCAATAGGGTTTTAATCTTAGATAATTTTATCACTTGTATGAACTCCACTTTACATTCATAATAACAGTATTTTAAATGTGAAATACATAAACGAAATTTTACAACTTCCTGTTTTAAATTATTTAATTTATATAAAAAAACAAGTCATACAAATCTCTGATTTCCTTCCACCTTATATTCTATGACTCTGAAAAGCGCCCTTTTACTAATTAACATTTGGTCGACGAACTGGACGAACACAAGTGGTATTCTAACCGTAGATAACAAAAAAAAATGCATTTCGTTCTATCATATGTATGAACTCTATTTCACGTTCAGAATCTTCATTATCTTAAACGTGAAATACATGATTTAACAAATTGTGTGGAACTGTTTTTAATTATTTAATTTATATATAAAAAAAGATAAATCTCTAATTTTCTGGAAATGTAGAATAAAACACGGACATCATCAACACTGTCGGGCAGAGACTTGAGACAATTTTCCCGGCAGCCTATATGTACCTGGTTTAAAATAAGAAGAAAAAAATAGTATTAGTATGTTACTTCTGAAAAGGGTATGCGGTAGACTGAAAGCGTCTTATAGTCCTACCAGTCAGGTCTCTAGTCAACTACTATACTACATGTGAAAAAATATATTATTTGTAGTTAGGTAGGAAGGACTGTGGGAAAATCCAAAATAGTCTATAAAAAGGCTTCACTATCAAAAACAAAACTAATTTTGTCAGAAAGGCACCCCTAAAACCTGTTCCAGCTTCCTTAAGTCGGCACAAGATGTATGAATTTACTTACATATATAAAAGTACCCTTGCATGAATGAATTTTTTTGACTATTTGTATGTATATTTTGCCATAGGCTTACATATTAAAGTATTGTTTTTTTATTTCAGATACTAGTCCTTCCGAGCCAAGAAAATGCAAATTCCAAATAAATGGCAAATAAGAAAAGCTCTATACTTCCAATGCAAAATTTGAAAATGTATCATGGCATCCTACGCACAATTCTTGCAGGCGCTGAACCGCAACCGTGATTACTATGTAGAATATTTGCCAATTATCCGTAACTAATAAGGAAATTTGACGCCGCCTATGCGCGAATACGAACATATCAGAGTGCTTCCTCCAGATGAGCGCGGGAGAAATTCGCCATCCCGCGATGCCGTACTCCTGCCGCCATCTAGGAGCAACATGACTGATTGGGAGGGAATGTGGCTTCGTGCCTTGGCCCGACCGCCGCATTGTAGATCTCTGCAAGACCTTCAAGTGATTTACTACGGGCTCAGCGGATTGGAGGCGCTGCAATCGCTACGAGACTCGAGTTTACGCGCGCTCTGCAAAGTGGTGCGATATGAAAAGCATTTGGCCAACGATGTCTTGTATTAGTAAGTATATTTTTATAAATAAATAATGAGGTCGTATAATCTAAGTATTTAACTAGCAAACTTATCATTTGGTTTATGTCAAATAACAAACTATCCAATTTTTCAATGTTTCTATATGAAGATCTCGCAGAGTGGGAAGTCCCTAGTCCAGAATAATTATGTAGTAACTCGTCACTCAAAGATCCAATTTTACAAAGATGATAGATGTAAATTATACGTTCGTATAGAACATTCAGATATATAAGAAAGTGACGACCTGACTCCTCTATTAGTATATTAATATAATTTCGGATTAAGTAGGTACCCTAAATTTGGGATCGTAGGTTGTTGAAACAGGTCCGGATCCTGTATTTAAATAATTATCTTTTGTTTGAAATCATGAAATGAAACCAAAATATGATATTACTAGTATGTAAATACTTTTATTTATTACAGTTGACTCGTTACTCACTATTGAAATCCCTATAACCCAATGCTATCACTATCGCTATTATTATAATCTACATTAATAATTATTAATAGTATTCTACTTTTTGTACGTGTGAAACACAATTTGCCCAACTACTTACAGGAATTTTTAATACCTCTCTTTGGATAAGATACACTGACATTTAAAGTTGGTGAAATATTATTCCGACGAATTCCAGAATTTAGTTCGTGCCATATATGCTCTATTGGATTAAATATGTAATGATATGGTGGAAGTGGAAGTCTTAATACCGAGTGCCCTAGATATTCTGTATAACGGTCACACACTTTAGCACTTCAAGTAATTGCTTTTACGTATAGTCTTCGTGAAAATAAATGTCATTATCACACATATAGTCTTGAATTTTAACTTTTGTGTCTTTCCAGCATGGAACTTTATTTAAGTAAAGTGCCTACTATGGTAACTAGCGTTGTTCATTACAATAACGCTGTTTGGGGGGATATTGGAAACCAACTTACGTTTGAACCAATCTTCGAATAATTCTGACATGATGGCAAAGAAAGAAAATTTGGAACCCATCAAGCTTTAGATCCTGCATGCAAAATAGTAATTCGCTTGCCTGGCTTCGTTTTACGTTTATCGCTGGTATCAACCCAACCTTTTCAAGGAGTGTCGTAAGTGACATACCAAGTCCCATCCAAATAAATAATTGACCTATTTTAATTTCGTTACTCTTTAATTTTGGTCAAAAAATCCAGACGCCATTCCTGAATCCTCCTGGATTCCACTATAATTGGTTTTTTATTCTTTTTTTTTGTTTATTTAAAACCAATTTGCTTAATACATTTCGACAGAGTAGGTATATGGCACATTTTTGTTCTTCGTAAAGCTCGAAAATTTTCCGCCGTATTCTTCATCACCTCGAACTTTGAAAAGTTACAGCTATCATTTCTTATTGTTTCCCTCTACAATTAGATTGTTCACAATTATTCCAAATAGTTGATTCTGGTACTTTCGTCAAACAGAGGTCTTTTCTAAAGTACAGCCCATAACAGTGGCGTATATAGAAATTGGTTTTGGGACGGGATTTAAGACGATAAAAATGTACAACAAAAAAAAGGCCTTTAGTTCTTGTTCTTTACCTAATTGAGCGTAAATAATATTAGGAACAAAAAAAAGCCTATTACTTTATTTTATTTTAGTTGTAGATAGAACTGCCTCTGGGGGGGGGTTACTCACCAATTCCGAAAAAAGGTAATTACTTTATACTATTTCTATCATTTCAGCTTAAATAAAAGTGGTTCTAGGGGGGGGGGGGTTAACCAGCTCCCCTATATATGCCACTGGTCCATGGCTATCTTTTTACCTATGCAAACTACAATAAGTTTACAATGCTCTTTTATTGCCCTTTAAAATAGTTCTTACTTGAAGACAGGTAGTTACTTTCTTACACCGTAAAACCCCCTAACTTCGGACAAAATTAAAAATGACTGAGCGGTACTGAATTAGGGGTGTTGGGGCATTTGAGTCTAACATGAGCTGAAAGAGCGACCCATATAGGCAACAGTGATTCAAAAAAAAAAATAAAAAACCGGCATCCGAAGTTAGGGCGAAATTTTCTTAACTTCGGACAGCATCTTTTCAGCGCAAATTTAATGGATTTTTCAATTTCGGACATATAAGGATGCATATTCTTAACTTCGGTCATAATATCATATGTGTCCGAAATTAAGACGTGGGGTTTTGAATGTATTTTTAGTAATTTTTTTTATTTGATCAAATTTGGGAAAAAAAGCACAAAAAATACAAAAAACCTTTTATTCGAATTTAAAAAACAATGGCTTGTTCCTTATAGTAAGTATTACAAAATAATAAACTTTAACCACGCCGCTGCTTAAATCTTCGTGAAATTTAAACTTTCCCTGGCTTTTCCTGAGGCTTACATACATCGGTTAGAACGATCTCTGTTACATCTTCAACATTTGCAAAAACAAATGATTCGTCATTTTTTCTTCTCAAGCAAGTGATTTGAATTTTATTATCCTTAACGTTTAATGTTTTAGCTACGAACATTTTTGTACTTCATGTTTAGTGTTTTCGTTATATAAATACTTGCAAATTAAAAATTTACCTGGCTCAAGCATTGCATGGTCGATTGAACACTTTTTTTTGTTAAAGTTATGATTCTTGCAAGTGGAATGTTTTCTGAGTTGGCATCACTGTTATCCAGAGCCTCTGGGCTTTCAGCGTCCACTTCTTTTTCAGACTGCGAGTCAGCATGATCTTCAAACGAAATCAGTTCTTCCTCTATAACATTATTGGGGCAATTTCTTGAAGATCGTCAGTTTCCATATCATTATCGCAACTGCCGGTGGGTTGATCAGAAACATCTAATGCTGTAACTTCTTTACCAGGGGGAACGTTTAGTTCTTTGCGCCTATGTCTTTTAGGGACCGCATCAGCCATTCTGGTGTTTTCACTAAATGCTTCACACCATTGTGGCCCGTTCTCTGCAGTTTGATGTTCAGCGGATGGTAGACGTTTAAGAACTTCGTTGCGATTGACTGGATATATTCCGCAAGCTCGAAAACCAGACTGAATATTTTTTTCTTCAGTTAGAACGATAGACTGCAATGTTTTATTTAGAAGAAGTAGAAAATACCCTTTGGGAATTGCACGCTTTTTCCAATCCAGAAGAGTAGACTTCCAAGCTCTTTTGAGTGGCCGAAAGTAGGCCACATCAAGAGGTCGACTAGATGTCTAGAGTTGACTGGCAACAGAATGAACTGAATATTATGTTCTTCACATTTTACTATAACCTCTATAGACATATGAGACGCCAAATTGTCCCCTAGTAATATTTTTTCCCTTCTAGGGTAGCGCGACCTTCTCGAATCAGTCAGTGAATATATACAGTTGTAAAGTGTTCCATGTGGGCCATTTTTCGTCCAAGTGTCGTGAAGGTTTTTCGCTTTATACACCACATATGTGGGGAGTCTATCGCCTATTCTTTCTGCATGTTTTGCACAATCACTTTTTCTTGTCCGGTCTGTCTGTCATGTTAGTTTCATCGTAGTTCACGATATTTTCTGGTGGTATGTCCTGCAAAGTAGCTTCCAAGTTTTGAAAATATTTGTCAATGATTGTCTTAGAGACCGCAGACCGTTGACGTTTAATATTCTCACTGAGGCGAGCAGATAACACGTGCTTGTGTCGCTCCATAAATGCCTTAATCCACTTTCGACCAGGCTCATTGTTTTTGAACACCTTTCCGGTCCAGATATCCTTTAGTAATAGAACGAACATCAATGGAAGTCAAGGGATATCCCCAGTTAGCAGCCGTTAAAATACCATATACTAGATGATTTTCATTCTCAGAACATAAGTCGTTTGATCTACCATTTTTTGAAATATGCTTGCCATGATTCCTATCAGACAGCTTCGATTTTGGGACATTGTATGTCTCTTCTGCAGTCCTGACACCTAATCTGCCGTTAGCAATTGCCTCCAATGCTTTCTCTACGGATTTGTTGTCATAATTCAAATACTTTCCCCTTTGTAGTGTTTTTTTCGGAGCCATAACGATTACTGAAACAAAAAAATATATTTCTACTAATTTTTGGCCGAGACGCACGTAACGTAGATAATCTAATGGCAATCTACTTTCGTTGCCAAAAAAAAATTTGACGTAGAAAAATCGTTTTTAAGGGGTAAATTTTTAAAAAATCGACCTTGCTTTTTACCATATACCTACGTCATATTTTACACACACATACTTGTATTTAAAAAATTCTTTTTTTACTAGACGTCTAGAAGGAAAAAAGAACCTTTTTGCTAAATTTCAACTTTCTGTCACCAGGGGCTTAGGAGATCTTATTTATAAATTATAGATCCAATTTTTTGTAACACCCTGTATACATTTTTAGGAAATATAAATATATGTAAAAAATAAGATAAATTGAAAGTGTTCAAGGGTTTTTCCGAAAAACTAACCGTTTATTAAATAAAAAACATTGGAATATTTAAGGGGCGGGTTTCACCCCTTGGAATTTGAGTTTTTAAAAAATCATTTTTTATCGAACCTCTACCCTTTACAATCAACATGTGCGCCAAAATTCAACTTTTTACGTTAAGGATCGTAATTAATCAATGCCCCGATTTTTTTGAAACGCCTTAAAATCTTAAAATATGTAAAGAAATAAAAAAAATACACCTGTTCAAACGTTTTACCGAAAAACTAACCGTTTTAAATAAAAAATATTATAAGGGATCTATAAAAATCTTTTGTAGAAAATATGTTTCTTAAGTTCGGACTTCGGACAGTCGTCCGAAGTTTGGAGAAAATTGTAACATTTTCGTTTAAAAATTTGAAATAAAAATACTAAACAATATTTTATTCGGCTTTTTTAACTATATCGGATAGATGGCACCAGAGGGAAAATATTTTAAATATTATTTGTCCGAACTATAGGATCAGTCCGAAATTGGGGGGTTTTACGTTACCTGCGAATATACTTTGCTTATACACGACTTTTTATTTTTTTTTGTTCACTAGGGTTCACGCCGAACATTAATATGTTTATAATTTATACATTTCTGAATTCTAAGGGTTGCCATTCTAAAACTTTTTGGCTATGGGTCCTCTAAGACTGTCATGAAAGTCAAGAGTAAAATAATAATACAGGATTTCTGATTAAGCAAAGATATACAATGCGCAATAGGGGCCCATAAACATTTCGTATTCATACTTTTTAAGTAAAAAAACCATTTTTATGAATTATCTTTAATCACCACTTTAATGCAGCAGAAGAGCATTTTAAGTTTGATGATTGTATTTGAGAATTTTATTTGAGTCACCGCTGGGATTGTCTCAAATAGCGAATTTATTTGGTTTTAAAAACAATAACGGAAAAATGTTATTGTTTTTTCTTCACAGAGAGTGTCCCGAAAAGTTTTTAAACTTCTTTAAAATGTATTTATGAATACAAAACGTTACAGTTTTGTAAATTTTATAATTAAAATACGCGTCCGTAAATTATGAAAGATTAGTGGTTAATCGAAACGTTGTAGCTCAAAAACAATATAAGATAATTCAAGTTGAAGAAAGTGTTGCACTTAAAATAAAAGTTAGAAAGACTGACATCAATTAATGTTTGTTTACACACTTAATTATCGCCCTAATATTACTTTTATTTTAAATTTTAGTACTGGTGAACTTTCAACATGCTGGTATATTTTACTATCCGGCTCAGTATTCATCGATGGATCTATGTTTCTTCCTCGCTCAAGGTAAGTTTTTATTAACTCTTGTTTGCTATGGAAACGACAACCGAATGAACTCTATTTTACATAACTGGAACGGCTCGGTCGAACTGCAAAAATCTGCCCAGTACATTTTTATGCAACCCGCCGTTTTATAGTATCTCCGTCTCTTTCCATCTTATTCGGCTAAATGAGAATAAAGGTGCAAAATTTTATAAAACTTTAATTAAATGCGATTAAATAATTCACACGATTTCCATTATACTGTAGAATATATATTGCCTTAACATTTGGCTTAAAAAACAGATCTTTATATATTATTTGAAGTAATTTTGAAAAAGGTTATACAGAAATAATCTATAATAATCAATAACCATAATCTAATAAAAATATGGATTTTTATGGTATTTTCGGGTGTGTAGGAAAAAAAATAGTGTATAGAGTTTTATTTTATAGTAACATTTTTTTTTTAACTAACCAGACGTAAGACTATGTATAGTGTAAATAAAGTGAATTTGATATTTTCGTGTTGTGTCACTAGGGGATTAAATGTGTTTTTCCTTTTTTACAATATGTTTATTTTTAACCAAATGAGTTCTTAAAACTTCATTCGACAGTGGCTTTTGAATTTTTTTTTAAATTCTACCCTTAATGGGTGGATTGTGTTTTTTCATTTTCACAGGATCTTTTCAACTCAATGTAGTGTTACCACGTCTGTCAGTACAGCTTAAATTTAAAAAAAAACATATCACAATCGGCCATGTGAGGGCTGCAGGCAAAGCCAAAAAAAATCGCCTTGTGTTTTAAATAGGTAGGTATATAGATTTTAAACTTAAAATCATTTTTTACGCTGATAATCTAATTACCTGCACGTAAAGCTTTGATACAGAACACTAATAAATTGCAGCAGCCACTTTAAAACGTATAGGTATCAACTTTCCACGGGAATAAAACCAACCAAAACCACAGCTTTGCTAAATTTGTTAGCACACTCAGAAGCTTTGATGGTAATTTTACCGGCACAAGGCACTTTCAACCAAAAAAACAAATCAAAACTACTTAAAAATTTAGCCGAACAAAAAATTTTATGAGCCTATTTAATGTTTCGAATGGAAGCGAGACGAGTGGACCACACGATGCTATCTTTATCACACTTTTCCGTAGTTCATTGCAACAACCATTTAGAAGATAATATCAATTTGATTTTAATTGACTGTAGTATAATATACTTAGAGGTTTTGGTTATTTCCTGCTAGCTACACCAAAAACCGATTACACTTCGCATAGCCGGTCCATCAGATACACATTAAAATCACCACTCATTCTTGTCACCGTTTAATCGAAATATTAGCTCGCTCGGAACATAATTAGGTACTGAGAGAACGAGTTAGGTCTATTTGTTTAGAAATATTTGTATGCGTAATTCAATTCGGAGGTACGAGACAGGTACATCTGACAACAGTAACCGTGAAATTATACTGAGGTTCGCGGAAATCTCTCGATGGGTCGCTACTATAGGGAATTCAATGCAAAGTTGGGATCTAGTTAGGGGTTATTTTAATTAACATTAGATGGATCATCTATAGTCTCTACAGAGTATTATCTGTTTTCTACTAGACGTATTAAGCCTTCTACTCACTATTCAGTTCGGTTCAATTCGTCCATTCGATTCTTCCATTCATATGAATTGGCGAATCAACGAATGAACGAATATTCCATTCACACTATTCATCTATTCATTCTCATGAACTTCAATTGTCTCAGCATAAACTCCGAGGAAGACGACTTCTGATTTCTCGCTGAGGCAAATGCATACTATGTAATAATTTGTAATAAGAGTAAAAAAATTAAGAGAAAAAGGAGATGGTGGGTACAGTCTTTGTATAAAAGCAGATCCAGGTTAGTACTGGTGGACTTAAACAAATATTTGTTTTTATTATTTTTATTTATGTTGTGAGTTCAGATGGAATATCGAAAATGTGATGAATGAGATGGTAAAGGAGCCCTCTGAAAAACTTTACAATTTTTGTAGGATGAGTCATGTAGACTTTGAGTTGTTATTGAGTAAAATCGAAGAATACATTAAAAAAAAACAACACAACATTTAGGTGTTGCATTTCAGCTAAAGAAAGATTGGCACTTACATTAAGATTTTTGGCGTCAGTACACAAATTATCCCAAAAATAGTGCCAGAAGTGTCTGAAGCACTTTCTGAACATGCAAGAAATATTTGTTTTCTTTAACATTTAAAATATCAAATTAATGACTAACTACAAAGTTACTATTGAATGGTATTTCGATATTTATTTATAATAATATTATGACATAATATTATTATACAAAGAGGTCATCAGTCCCTGCTCTAGACTTTTTGCTCATGGCTACTCTTCTTCTATAACTACGGTATGTGTGGTGGTGGTATGGTGCTCCTTCTTTTTCTTTAGGTCGCCGAAATTTTTTATGCCCATATCGGTGGCGATAGATTTAAGAGCATCGTGAACTTTATTTTTGTCTTTTTTATGGGTATCTCGGGGATTCCACACACACGGATAATTTTACATTCTCTTTATTAAATTTAAAGTGTTATTGTTCGTCCACTCCATTCTACTAGGCTAGCTGAGTTCGCCGCGCATCGAAACGAACGGATGAACCAGCCCTCCAAACTATTCGAATGTGAGTACCGGGCTTTATGCTTTTAAATGAATCATCACACTCATTCATACATGAAATATTTATAATAATGATTCTCTGTGAACTTAATATTTAAGAGTGTTATTATCTTAAACAATCAATGAAGAATTCTCTATTTTAATAATAAACATAAAAAATCAGTAAATTTCCTTTACCCGGAGACCCGGAACTTCTATAGTTATAAATCTTTCCTTTTATCAGAAATAGTGAAGTGTGGCGCAATTTAGTTCAGTACATATTAGTCATTACTGTCTTTTAAAACATTTTTATTGGGCGTCATTTTCTTCCATTACATTGGTTTCTACCAATATTTTACCAGTTTCTACCTATGCCACACTTGTTTCTTAGGCATAATTTAAAATAAATTCAAATAGTACATTTTGCATTGGCACACACCGCTACCATGTTGTTACGTCATGTTGAATTCGTACTGGTTTATCCCTATATCACATTTAATTTTTCTGCAAAATTTAAAGTCAATTGAACAAAAATTTTTTTACGTTAATTTTTGATACATTTTACTTGGCCGATGTTTTGTTCTGCCATCCTGGATTGGTACCACAGCTTTACCCGTTTATCTCTATATCACACTTAATGCTTCCACAAAATTTAAAATTAATCTAATAAGTAGTTTTTTTTAAGGCTGATTTTTTAAATATTTTATTAGGCCGCCTATTTGTTTTGCTATCTTATATTCATACGAAAATGTTACCTGTTTATTCCTATGTAACACCTGATTTTTGTGCAAAATTTGAGTTAAACTGGATTATTAATTTTTTAATAATAAATTTATTTCAACGTTTCATTAGACCCCCAATCTTATTCCCTTATTCCGGCATTTTGGATTTTTACCAACATATTACCAGGTACGTCCCTATATGAACTTTTGACTACAACATGTAGTAAATCTGAAGTTTGTTGGCTACGCAGCCAATTGACAGTCAGAGAGACAAACCGACAGATAGACCGACGGAATTGATAAAACATATTTTTTGGCATCTAGGGACGCTAAAACGTGAAGATTGTAAAACTTGAGAGGGTGATTTTTTCACAATTACAAACATTTTATTTGGCGGCCATCTTGAATTAGTACCATACTTTTACTAATTCATCTTCATACTACAATTAGTTATGGTACATAATTTAAAATCAATTCATTAAATAATTTTTCAGGCTGAATTTTTAAATATTTTATTAAGCCGCCATTTTCTTCCGCCACGTAGGATTCCTACCAAAATTTTACCAGTTGATTCCTACCTAATATTGGATTTTTATACAAATAGATATATTAGTCAAGTTTAGTAATATTTTTTTTTTTAAATTCCACTAGGCTGCCATTTTGTTTTGTCATATTGGATTTTTACCAAAATGTTACCAGGTCATCCTCATATGGCGCTTAATTTTTGGCCAAAATTTGAAGTCAATCGCGTAAGTAGTTTTTAGCTTTGCCGCGAACAGAAAAACAGACCGACGGAATTGAGAAAAAATGTTTTTCGGCATCTACTTCCCTTTTACGAGTAAAAAGGTCTTCCATAATACTCCTCGGGCTTCATTATACATTATTTGTTCCTTTTTTTATGTCGGAAATAGGCACTTTCTGTAAGTTTAAAACGTGAGTTCTCAAAGTGTTTCAGTACGAGAAGTTCGGTTACTGAATTTTTGTGTTGGTTTTGTTACTAAAATTTATTTTAGTAATGGAGGTTCTTCAGAAAGGTAAGTCTTTATATCTTTAAATGTAAAAACCAATGTAGTGTTTTAAACTTAAGAATTACAAGCTTTTTATGTGATGATCTTAAAAAAAGGTCAAGAACTGTTAGATATATTTTTTTACATAAATATTTAACAATATTCCCCGTCTTTATCCTTAATGATTTTTTTATAATTGAGTAGCTTATTGATTAGTGCTTAAAATCTTGTAATAATATTCTGCTAAGATTTGCGAACGTCTATACAATGCAGGACGCATGGCAAGATTAAAAAAAAAATAAATTAACTGCATACTCTTTGTTCTACATGTATTTAAATCGATTAATATTTGTACATAATTTTATCGAAAATATTCAGGGTGGGCTTTGTAAAAAACTCTTTGGCTTTATTATTATCTGAATCGCTTTGAACAGGGTGTTTGGCTGAATTTTGACCTCCCCCTTAACTTTCTTATTTTTAAGGATAGAAAAATTATTCTTTTACCAAGTTGTAGGGGATGGACTGTAGTTTATTGCGCTATGTAAAAATAATAATAATTCTGTATATTTTTAGATATTTGAAAAGAGCACTAAAAGTCCTTTTTAGAAATGCCATATATAGTAAGTTTTGCTCATATTTTTGAGATATTTAGGTTTAAAAAAGTAGATTTTATACATACGTTTGAGCTGACCTGGTTATGTAATTTTTTAAAACTCAATACCCATACAATAATAAAACAACAAAGCGAAACATAGAATATACGGTATTTTTAAAAATTTGTTTAATGCTCTTTTAAAATATTTATAAATATACAGGAATTAGAATAGTTAGATAATACGTAGCAAAATGCAACTTTAGCGTACCGTGTTTTTCTGAGATACCCTATATATTATTAATTTTATATATCCCAAAAACTACATTTCATCCTCTACAATTTGCTAATAGAATCATTTTTCTATCCTTAAAAATAAGAAAGTTAAGTGGGTGGTCAAAATTCAGTCAAGCACACTGTACATTTTATTTTTTGTTTGATCCATATATTTAGGAAAAACTGACTTCAGGAGCTTCGTTTTTGTGTTCTTTTTCAAGAATGGTCGTTTTTGAAATCTGGATAGATAAAACCTGAAATCGAAAAGTCTTAAATAATTTGCTAAAAATGTTGCCAAATAATGAAAATATTAATATTGAAAATTTGAGATATAAATGCAATTATTTATGTAAAAAAATTGCTGACAATTTTAAGAAGGTTACTAGAAATAAAAAAGTATTTTTAAAAAGGCATATAGTATGGCTTTACGTTAGAGAAGAATTAGTTTTAGATTTACTTAACATAGAAGAGTTCGATCTACCTGAAGATGAAGCGCTTAAGCTACGTGGAAGGCCTCGAAACTTGTTTGCTGAATGTAGCAAAAGAACAAAACGCAGGAGATTAGCAGAACTGTCAAAAATCGACAACAGTTTAGCTTCTACATTACGCGATTGCGACAGCACTTGCTCTCTAAATCCACAGTTAGTAAGTAAAATTAGTCCAGATGAAGTTTTATCTCTTTTTGTTGAAGCAAAACTATCAAAACATCAATATTTACTAATAAAGAACTTCCTCAATTCCAAAATGTCTTCAGATATCTTTCCGTCATATCAAAAGATTTTAAAAGCTAAAAAGCAGTCGAAAACGAAAATATAACCGTCACTGAGTCATTTGCGGAGATAGAACTTCAGAAATTGCTGGATCAGACTGCTAGCAGACTATTACAATCTCAGAAAGAAGTATTGGCAACTTTACCTGATTTAAAAGAAAATAATAAAATAATGATGATAGGGAAATGGGGTTTTGATGGCAGCACAGGGCATAGTGAGTTCAAGCTGGATTTTAGTGAATCAAGCACTGAAGATAATAGTTTATTCATCACATCATATGTTCCACTTAGGTTAGTTACAAAAAGTTACGATAAACAAGAAACAGAACATCTACTATGGAAAAATCCACGACCCTCATCAACTCGATATTGTCGTCCCATACGTTTTCAGTTTCGAAAAGAAACAAAGGAACTTTCTTTACAAGAAGAGCAGTATTTTGAACAACAAATTAATTCTTTGAAACCAACTGACGTTAATATTAATAATAGAACTTATAGTGTTGAATACTCCCTACAATTAACAATGGTCGACGGAAAAATTTGTAGTGCTTTAAGTGACTCGTCTAGCTCTAGGTGTTATATATGTGGCGCGTCTCTGAAAGAAATGAACGATGTAGATACATGTCTTCAGAAACCAGTTTATGCCAATACCTACGAATTTGGATTGTCGCCTCTACATTCATGGATTCGTTTCTTTGAATATTTATCTTTCTTATCGTTTGGATATCAAAAAATGGCAAATAAGGTCGAATGAGGAAAAACTTATATTGTCGGAAACAAAAAAAAACGCATTCAGGATCAATTTAGGAAAAACGTAGGTTTAATTGTCGACAAACCTCAAAGTTGTGGAAGTGGATCGTTAAATGATGGAAACACGGCTAGGAGATTTGGATAAGCATGTCATAGACAGATGTTCTGTCATTTTGCGAACCTTGTCATCTGGCTTTAAAATAAATTCACAAAAATTTAAAGTGTATGCACTGGAAACTGCATGGCTACTTGTAAGAAAATATCCTTGGTACTACCTTCCAGCCTCAGTCCATAAAGTCCTTGTTCATGAATCCGACGTAATTGATCATGCTTTGTTATCTATTGGAGAACTCTCAGAAGAAGCTGCAGAAGCAAAAAATAAAGATGTTAAATCATTTAGGTTAAATCACACAAGAAAAATTTCAAGAGTAGCAACTAACATTGATCTTCTACACAGGCTTCTTCTGAGTTCTGATCCTTTAATAACAAGTTTGCGTAAATTAAATCTAAAAAGAAAAGTGCACTATCCAGAGAAGTTTTAGAACTATTAGAGGTTTAACAAATTTTAATTCTAATTGTTTTTTAACGTGTTAAATTTGTTGAATTAAATTACGTTAGTTAAATTGTTACATAATTAAAAAAAAACAATACATGATTGTATTTTCAATATTTCCTTATATTTTCTGTTATAACCTAAGTATGCTACCTCGGATCTTTCAGAAAAAACAAGCCATCGAAATAGGTATAATAAAAGATATAATCAAACTAAAACAACGAAATTAAATATCTAGTATAGTCTACAGTATATATGATTAATGGTATCAATTTATTCGAACGCCCTGTAAAATGTACCAGTATCAAAAATATATTTTGGCTTTAAAACAAATATAGTGTTATACATTTTAATAATTATGCTTTTAATCCTTTAAATTAAGATAGGTGGTGGCATTAGAATGATCTATATCCATATTAGTTTATAAAAAAATTAACTTAACAACTCTGTATTAGTATTACTAGGTGTATTTAAATATTATAGCTCAAACATTTTTGTTTTTAGTATAGTTTTATATTATATTTAATCTGTTGCAATGAAAATAGCTTTTTATATAAAACTTCTATATTTATGACCATGTTTAGTATGGACAGAGACCACTGTGCGCTGGACTGAATGCAAAAACAGCCAAAAACCAAAAATTAATAGCTAGGGTGGTAACAATTCTAAAAAAAAGGTGCGAATTAAAATTCATAGTCAGCAATAATGATTGACTTATGCAAAATAAATACGGCTTCAAAAATAATAATATTAAATAACAAGTCATTCAAATACATATAGGTATCTACTTGTATTACCATTACGGATAATATCATGGTGTCGCGCCTGGCTTAATAAATAATAATAACCGTATATCATGTATGAATATCGGTTCCAATTTCTTAATTTAGAAGAGCAATCATCATAAACCCACGCTTAGAACGTTAAAAGAAGGTTGCAAAAGTGAATAATCTTGAAAATGAAAGGCGTTAGCGTGGGATAGTTCTTAAGAACCACGAAAAACAACCAAAACTAAACAAAAACCGCTGTATTACTTTACTCATAAGCCAAGTAGGTAGTTCTAAATTGGCAGAAATAACTGGAAAATAAAGAACATACATTCCGTAATGCTCTAAATTAATTTACCATAAACAGTCTTGTTAATGCTAATGTTTTATTTCAACAAAGGAACACCCTGTATTCAAGAATATTCAGATGGAAAGGTATTCATAAATCCCCAGGCCGTGTTGCCGTTGCACCTTTTATCATTGTACGTACAAGTAATTATATCATTTAAGTACAGACACCATATTGATTTGATAAAATTTATTTGAGGATTTTACTTATATTATAGTTTATTTGTTACTTGTTTAATATGTATATTAAATAGGGATGGATAAAGCTGGGAATTTTTGACTTTTCACTTGAAGATAGCCGCTCATAAAATCTCTACTAAGGATTTACTATTAGCTTCTGGTTAAAAACCTAAGATTCCTAATGCTGTGAACAATACAAATTTATTAGGTACTATTTATACATATTTTCCTTCCTGTTTTCAACTTCTAAAAGGTAAATTTAATGCTATTTAACCATCAAAAAAGGAGGAGGTTATCAATTTGACCCTATGTATTTTTTTATGTATGTACATCGATTGCTCCGCGATGGTTTGATCAGTTTGGATGAAATTTTCCAGTGGTCTCATAGTAAATCCATAAAAATTCACATAAAAAATGAGATAATGGCGCCATGTTCAGATCTTGTCAAGTTCGATGTAAATTGCGTTCAAAATATCACCAGAAAAAAAGTATCATACTAATATCGTGTTTCATCTAGTTTTCGGAGTTTTTAATGGTATCAATTTTATTCATCTTTTTAACAACATTTCATATGCAATGGACCCAGGAGCTACTTCTTTCTTTCATTAGGGATCTCCAAAATTTTAACCTTTAAAATATAAAACTTTGTATAAATAGAATTAGTAATAAGTACTTTCCCATGTTTGCTAAAATTCTTTTTTTAATTCAAAATGGATGCTTAGGGATACATTGTTTGATACAAATAAAATGGCGATATAGTTTTTAAGAATATTTAGTCTTAACTTCTGCTATCATAAGACTGTAGTTCTTCATCTAATATAAACCCGTCTTAAAACCTATTACTCTTCTTCGAGACAATATTTTGCCGGCGGATCACTAATTATTTTAGTTTGCCAGGTCGGTGTAAGATGTCACAGTTTCTGAGCGTGCTGTACTATTTCTAAATTTGAAGGGACAGATTCGGTTAAATTCTGTGGGTAAATATGTGTATTATATAAAGTTTTCATGTAGCTAGTTAACTTACTTTTCTTTTGAAATTTCTACTTGTGTTTACTTTTAAATATGATTGGAGAAAACTCATTTTGCAGGAAAATTATTTTATTCATGAGGTGGCTGACACCTTGATCCCGGCATAAAACCCTATAATTACATATACGGCTAACAAGTTTTGTCCAGGCAAACCTATTATTAACAAAATATTTAGGAAGTGTGTTTACAACGAGTTTTTTTTCCTAAATGGTATGTTTTTGAGACATCTTAAAACCAATGATTTATAACAAACGTATGAAGTTTGCATTCAAGCTCGCATTAAAGGCACTTATATACCAGGACTGGATATATTTCTGAGAATATTTATGCATTATCTCTTTTATAGGCTTAAATACAAGCTAAGACTTAAACGACTCGGTATTCGTACTCTTTAAGGAAAGGTTTAAAATAGTATTTATGTAGAAGCTTATAAAGTTAGATTAAGGATACAAGCAGTTATGAGTTAAATAGTTTTTCATATATCCTAGGAATTTCCCGTTTCTAGGATATTGTAAAACCTAGAATAAAACCATAGGATTTTATCAACTCTATCATAAAACTACTTTTAAGCAAGCTTAAATCCAAATTAATTTTATAATGTTTCTTGGGATTACCAATACCAAAGTTAAAAAACTCGGAGTATATGTTCGGTGCCAATACGACCGCAGCTTTTTTTGCAAAGCAAAAAGCCAATATAATGAAAATTAAGAAATTTACCATTATCTTAATAAAAAGTAAACTTTAAAGCTTTTGGGAAAATCCACTATCTGTGTTAGTTAGGAGAAGATTTAATAGAATTATTAAAAATATTTTTGTATTATTAAGGACTTTCAAAAATCTTTCTGCAATATTTCTAAAGAATTAATAAAAACAAAAATGTTAAGGTTGTCTTGTATATTTTTACCAAAATTTTTAATTTTGTATAGAATTACTTCGTTAATTCTGTCGCTAGCTCTTGGGTGAATTTGATAATTAACATATGACCAAATCACAGCTTATTCCCAAACTAACAGCTAATTTTTATGAAGAATGACGACATATTTTCGAAAATTAACAATTCGCTCCATTTGTATTTTAAAATATGGAATTAATACTATATCGCCTATTGTATGCCATAAAGCACAAAGTCGATATTACTTCCACGTATCTCTTGATAAGTCAGAGCATCTGACAACGTTGAAAACCACCTAAACGAATCGACCGCAGTCGAAATGGTCCGAAGCTGCCGTTCCAAAGAATTTCAAGCATTCTCCGTGAATAGCGCTGTTGTCGCATCCACAGAAAACTAGATTCATTCGGTGACCTGCGGCTGTTGCGTTACGAAATTGTTGGGTTTTCGGATGGTTTACGACCAATTTGTTTATGTTTTTATCGGAAAAAACGGTAGATAACAAGATCAACTGACTGGCAGAAGTTTCAACAAGGGCCAACTCTTTCATGTTAACGGTTTTATCGAATTTTCAAACGAGAATTTGTTGTTTTTAAAGAAGAACTTTCCCTTTACCTGGTGACTGTGAACCTTTGCCATGCCTACTTTAAAGAATGAATAATCGGTTATATTTTGTTTCTGTGTCGTTGTGAATCTCATTTTTGACTCTGAACTTTGTGACTCATTTGGTTTTTTTGTTTTAATATTTGGATTCTGTGAACAGACAACATGGGTATGTTTATATTTTATTTAAAATGTTTTTATGTATATAAAACTTGTTTTATATCATATACTATGAAATAAGGTTATGCTATCCACCTAAAATTCTAGCTAGGATGCGATAATACACTACACCGATCAAACAAAAATTTCCAAGGTTGTGTAAATTCGCTTCGTAACAAAATCGGGGAAAATTATTGGATAAAATAGCTAAACTGTTTATAGATTGGTTGGTGTGAACAACAAGCCGTTTTACAGACCAAAAATAATCGTGATTTCAAACCCTCCTATATTAATACATTTTATTATAAAAAAAGGTATGGTATTAATCTCAAAACAAAGTTGACCTTGTTGACAATGTTGCCAAAAATTTAAGGGCTTGTCTAAGTCAATCAATCTACCAAACTACAAAAAAGTAGTTTCTATATTTATTCTTTCTTCCCCATGACCGTTAATTTTACTAGCTATATATTGATAAAAAACGAGTCTGGTTTAGGGGTAAAATTCTAAGTACTAAATATTTAAATAAATATGTTGTTGAGTCATCAACATTTACAAATTACATGCATTTTAATAATTAAATCAGCTTCGTTTTGTATTAAAAACATCGCCATAAGGACCTAATAAAATTACATCTCATTTACAAAAGTATCAATGTATTTATCACCTCGGTATGTTTCCGCATTGTAGTACAGCCACATGTCTTAATATCATTTAGGTATTTCTTGTAAATTTGATGTAGATATCTACAAGGTTTTTGGTTAAAAATGCACCCCATTAACGTTCGTATTTTTATAAATATAAAAGAATTAAATGCATAAGTTTCTTCGAATTTTACATGTTTTTTTGTTGTAGTTTGCCGATATACGGAATATTTAGTAATTAGCGAGAAGATACCTACTTAGGTATTTAACTTGGTATTTCATGGACATGAAACTTTTGTATTTATTTTGTTTATATCTATAAAAATTCGAGGGGTAATTGGAGGTGCATTTATAACAAAAACCCTGTACCTACCAATATTTTATATAAAATAGCGCGGGAAATTAAAATTACCCTCGAAATTACCCCATTTCCGAAATCTCGAAATATCTCCGAAATAATGGCTGAAATCACAGACCACCGTTTGTGGCGCCCGACACTTTTTTCGTGTAATAAAATATACCTGTGGCCGAGTCTGTGGCCCAAAATTTGTCATAAATTTATTTTTTCAGGTTTTAAAATATTGATTTTCTGTTGAATCTGCACAAATGATAAAACGTGTCCACCATGTTAGAGCCGCAAGTTTTAGTTTTTAATACCCGTATTCTGACAGTTATAGTTTTAAGATAACATTTATAACAATTGAATAAATATTTTTTCTAAATGTCATAATTACAAAATTACAGTGACATAAACGAAACATAAGTGGCGAACTAAGAGTTTTAAGTACCATGGCAACTAGACCTTAAGCCTGTTTAGTGAATAAGGGGGTAAATGTTTTAATTGTTTAAATTTGGAGAAGTCTCGGGAGAAGTACAAGTTTGTCTGCTCGGTTTGCCGAATCAAATTGTTTTAATTTTATGATTTTTTGTATTCTTTCAAGTCGTTTTATTTAAGAATATAGGTACTGAGGAATATACCTTTATAGGTATATGGAGGTCTGTATAGAATGTTTCGAGAAAAAATATTGTATGTTTGACGTTTATAATTAAGCAAGGTCAATGCGACCGAGGTCAAATATTTGGACAAAATGTTTGTGAGATGCAGCTGCGCGGCGTTTTTATTTGATAATCTCCGTTTTTGTACAGATATTCTAATTTGGATTATTTAAAAGTGATAGGAAATGAATTATGAAAAGATATTACTCGGACTTACATTGTCTATTAATTTTTTAACAAGGTTTTGACTAGAGATATCATTCTAGTCGAAACGTTGTGAATACGTCAACAATAAAGACAATGCAAGTCCGGCAAGTAAGTTCTTTTCATTCTAATTTTGTGTTTAGTACGGTTACCTATTTTATCTTAGAATTAAGGTTAATTTTCTGAAATGATGTTTTTTTTACAATAAAATGTTAAAAAATTTGTTTTATAATTTTTATTTAAGATAGATTTTTAAAATTGGTAGTTAACATTTACGTACGCATAGTACAAATCTTACGCTTAAAGATTAATGTATTTAACATTTTGAATAATTACTAAATTTTCGTTCAAAATAAAATTTGGTCAAAATGTTGGTAAATTGACTAGTCATGTCGAGAGCCAAATACACAACCCAAATTGGAATACTGTTATGTCAATTGAAAATAGACACTGCTTGTGACGTTTTATAGCCACCTACTCTGACAGGTCGGCGCCGAGGCCGACACAACGCCAAATAAATGCGGTATTTCCAATTTTTTTTAATAACACGTAATTGCCAACCTAAATATTTTAACCTTCTCCGTATTCATATAAATTAAATATTATAGTTTTATAAGACATTTTAGGGCACTTGTGTATTTAAAAAATCGCTTTTAAAAAGGACATGGGCGTCAAGACGGTGTCTTATGAAAATAGTACTTGAAAAATATTTCCACTTTGAAACGGACTAATCCGAGGAGTAAACCCAACGGCCAAATTTTATACGCCAGATTGCACAGAATACAGGTTTGATTCCACAGATTTCACAAGGATTACACCTCGGATTACACAGAAAGTAGGTGAAAAATCCATTACAACATTTGAACTAGACATATAATTTACGAACAGAATACATACTCGCACACATACATACATATATACATACATACAAACAAACACAATGAAGCTAATAAAAGCGTGGTTAAAAAAAGATTTTAACCAAATCGACTCACCCAGGCAGTTCTTATCCTCTATCAATCAATATTATTCAGAAGTTATACAATCAATATCGGTATACGCTTCTGAAACTGGAAAATGGATGTACTCTCTTAACTTTAATGTAGAAAGAATTTTACTGGGTATTTTCTTATACCATATTTTACTCTGGGTATATGATTTGCTCGACGATTTACCAGTATCTTTCGAGTTTTTTTTTTGTTAGGGCTATTGCCCGACCCACGATTGTGGCTCAGGCATTCGGGGTACACATGTTCAGTGTTGACAAATCAGATAATATTAAATATAAAATAGGAATTTGAAAAAAAAAACAGAATAAATACATTTTTTTATAAACCTAAGGTAGTTATTAGGCGGTTATAGACATATTTAAAAGTTTTTTTCTGTTCACCACACGATTTGGACTTGGATTTGGCAACATTTTAGTCAAATTGATTTACACACAGATTACACACGGATTTCAAAAAAATTACAGATTAAACGGATTTTACAGAAGTTTTCACATATTACTTACATCGGATTTCACAAAGGCTTTCACTGTATGGTCGAATAAAAACAACCGGCCGATTTTTGTTACAGCTCATGTATCTATGTCGAGATCTAAATTCATATATTTTTTTTGATTTCTTTACAATTTCATCCTGTTCTTTTCCTAAATGCCGAAAAACGTGTTTTCTAATTCCGTCGGTCTCTCTGTTCGCGTCCTAGCTAAAAAACTACTTACCCGATTGACTTTAAATTTTTGTCATAGATTAAGGCTCAGATGAGGATGACCTGGTAGCATTTTGGTAAAATTCTATAATGGCGAAACAAAATAACGGCCTAGTGAAATGTTAAAAAATCATTACTAAAAAAGTACTTTTTCAGTTTATCTCAAATTTTGTACAAAAATCAAGTGTTATGTAGGTATTAAAATTTTGGTACAAATCCAAGATGGCGAAACAAAATGGCGGCTTAATAAAATATTTAAAAGTTCAGCCTGAAAAAACTACTTAACTGCCTGATTTCACATTGTGTGCCATAAATAATTGTGGTATAGAGATGAACTGGCAAAACAATGGTGGTACGAATTCAAGATGGCGGCCTAAAATACTGGTCAAATTGTTTGTTTTCGTGAAAAAATCACCCTCCTAGGATTTACGTATCTTAACGTTTTAGCCTCACTAAATGCCAAAAAATATGTTTTATCAATTCCGTCAAATTTTGCTAAAAAATTAATGATCATACCTATGTATCCAAAGATAGCAAAACAAAATGGCAACCTAATAAAATATTTAAGAAATCAGCCTGAAAAAAACTACTTCTAGAAAAATTTCAAATTTTGTGCAAGCATTAATAGTGATATAAAGATAAACTGGTAAAGTTGATAAACTGGTAAAGTTGTGGTACGAGTTCAAGATGGCGAAACATAATGGCGGCAAAATAAAATGTTTAAAAAATCGATGTAAAAAATTTTTTTCTTCAATTGATTTCCAATTTTGCAAAAAAATAAAATGTAATATAAATAGGGGATAAACTCGAGGATAAGCTAGTACGAATTCAACATGACGGAACAAAATGGCGGTGTGTGTCAATGTAAAAACTACTTATGCCATTTATTTTAAATTATGTCCAAAAATCAAATTTGGTATAGGTGGAAAGTGGTAAATATAAAATAAAATAATAAAATAAAAAATTGAAAAGACAGTATACTTACGGGCCTTGTCTCAGCGAAGTTGGCCCATCCCCCAAAACATGATATTCATGAATTTATTTCAGAGCAAATTAAAATTTTATTTGAAATATAATTTTTTGGTTTCTTTAAATGTTTATGGAAAGATAACAAGACCGACGTGGCTATTTTTAAAGAGTTTTTATTCCGAAATTTGCTTCTTTGTAAACAACACTAAAACTAACAACTCAAAATTGCTCGTGGTAAAGCTGTTTCTGACGAAATAAAAAAAGCAACTTGTCACAGAGCTGCCAAAAAACTGGAATTTAAAACTTACACAGTAAGCTTAAACTATTTTTGTTTTTGTTCGTTTTTAGTTCAATATTGTACCTAATGCAAAAAAGAAGCCCTTACTGACAAAGATTCAGAAAAAAATAGACAAAAATGGGCAAAGGACCACAAATTATAGTCTCCGGACCAATGGAACTCCATTATTTGGAGCGATGAAGCCAGATTTGAAGCATGCGTTTGTAATAGTAGGAGTTGTGTCATAAGAACTAAAGAAAAAACTCGAGAAAAAGTGTTTCAAAAGGACTGTCTTAAAAAGAAAGTTTTCGGATTCCGTTAAGATGTAGGGATCCATGTCAGCTAGTGGAGTGGTAAACTTACACTTTGTGGAAGGTATTATGAATGCTGATAAGTCCAACATCACTGTCCTTCAAAATAACTTAACACCCCAGATTGAACGAATGCGTTCAAATAATATGGAATGTATCTTCCAACAAGATGGTGCCGCATGTCACTAAAAAAGTAAAAGAATGTATGTTAGAAAACAATATTTAACTTTTAAAATGGACGTCCAGTAGCCCAGATGTGTCGCCGATTGAACCTTTGTGGCATATCGTGAATAAAAAGCTTTGATCAAATCCCGCGAGAACTGATGCCTGCCAAACATTAGTTGACAGTGTGTCAAAACGTATCAAAACAGTAATCAGTTAAAAAGGCGATGTAATGCAGTGGTAATGCTGTTATTTTATTTCGTTGATTTTTTTTAATCGACAGTTTTTTGAAATTGTGAGATATTTTTTCTATGTTACAAAAAATATAGTATTTTAGGCTCAGATTGAATAAACATATCATATGTTATCAGATATATATTACAGTTTTTAATACGTTTTTCGTTAATATGGCAAATTTCTTTAAAAACCATAGTTTTGATAGGTGGGCCAACTTCACTGAGACAGGGCTCGTATATGAGTTACTAAATCATTATGTATTGAATTAAATTGAGTCACACTTCAATACTAAGAAAAGGAAATTTACCAATTTTTTAAATATTTTTATATCTTTTTGGTTCTGGATATTTTATCAACCTATGAATTTCTCGAGGTAGGTATTGGTTTTCTAATGAGTATTTCTTTTGTACGTTTTGTACTGAAAAGATACCAAGGACTTATTTGTAATTGAAAAAATCGACAGTCTGAAATTTTTTACGTCAAAGTGATTCATTCATATTTATTAATTTTTTGTACTTATTTTATTTATTACGGAAAAGTATTTTATTGTTATGGATTACTTCCATACAACAAAAACTCTCCGCAAATGTTGCCCTTTTAAGCCGGCTTCTGAACACCTTTACCTTTGCCTACTGCCACTATGAGAGCAATAAAATTCGAGCACGTTTTGGTCTTTATTCGAGTCACGTTTCGAATCCAAATATGATTAATTTGGCCTGCAGGGGACACGAGAGGGTGCAGAAACTTTTAGTTTTCCCCGCTAAACAGAACAATATGGTCAGAAATAAGTCTAACAGGCACGTTGAACCAGAAGTAAATTGAGGGATCAATAACTTCCTGGCTTTGGCTCGGAAAATGTTTTTCTTTTTCCTTTTTTTATAACGGGGCAACTTTGTATGGAGGGAGGACGTTGTTAGCTTGTTACAAAATGGTACATGGGTTAGTGTAGCATATTGGGAGAAAAAAGATTTACTGATAATATTATATGCTGAAAAAAATCTTATTACACGTTTTATTAAGCAGATTATAAATAGGTATTCTGATTATTCTGGACAAAACCAATTCTTTTTCGTTATGTCTAAGTAAATGCATTGTTAATTGACACTCAGTGTTTTTAAAATTTAGATAAAAATCGAAGTGAAGGATTCTGTTTCATTCTAGGTTTCATTATCCCTTTGTCTATATAACCGAGGAAAATATGAAAAATGATCAAGTATTAATCCTTCCGAATTAGTTTGCTATAAAAACAATTTCAAAACATTTTCTCAGAACATATTCCTCATTCTGAGCTCTATATTTTATGCAGTAGCCTCGGCAGTAGCACGTCTATTCGCTAGCTATTTTTTTTAAACAGTAGATAGTTTATTCTTTTTTAAGATTCTGTAAAAGTGTTATATTTGCTGTTGATATTCCCTGTGTGTGACCAATATAGTCATTTAGTAACACATATATACTGTTTTTTTTTGCTGGGCACCATTTTGTTCCATCATTTTGGATTCCTACAAAAAAATTGCCAGTTTCTAACTATGCCACCCTTGATTTTTGGATTCAATTTAAAATAAATTGAATAAATAGTTTTCACAGTGACGCACATTGCCATTTTGTTCCGTGATGTTGAATTCGTACCATTTTATCCCTATATCACATTTAATTTGCAAACAAAATACTTTATGTCGATTAAAAGAGAAGATTTTTTAAGTTGTTTTTTTAAATATTTTATTTGGTCGCCATTTTGTTTTACCATCTTGAATTCGTACGACAGTTTATCCATATCCACTTAATGCTTGTACAAAATTTGAAATTAAACTAACAAGTAGTTCCTTCAGGCTGATTTTTTAAATATTTTATTAGGCCGCCATTTTGTTTTGCCATTTTGGATTAATACCTTAATGCTACCACTTCATTCTTATTTGTGTGCAAAATTTGAGGTAAATTGTGTAATTGGTTTTTTGGTAATTTTTTTAACGATTTTTATGAAAATATTACCGTCATTCCGATATGACCGTTAATTTTTGACCAAAATTTGAAGTCGATCGGGTAAGTAGTTTTTAAGTTACGCGGCCAAGTGACAGTCAGAGCCAACGGAATTGTTAAATCATAATTTTTGATACTAGGGACACTAAAACCTAGGAGGGTGATTTTTTTCACGATTGCAAACATTTTATTTGGCCGCCATCTTGAATTCGTACCACAATTATACCAGTTCATCTCAATACCAATATCTCTAAATATCAGTAAATTCATACATAATACTTGATTTTTGTGCAATATTTGAGGTGAATTGGATAAGTAATTCTTTAGTAATAATTTTCTTAACTTTTGATTAGGCGGCTATTGTTTCGTCATACTGGGTTTTTACTAAAATATTAACCAGGTCATCATATAAAGCTTAAAGGTCTGAAAAATGATTTTTTTACGATTACAATACTACCCTTTTACGATGTTGATGGCTAAAAAACGTGTGATATTTTCCTCCGTCTTTTCTGAACTGAAAGCATTTCTAAAAAATAGTTGATAACAGAGATGTAATACTCGATTTAATGATTTATTTGGTCGATATTGGTATTTTTTAAACGTTTGCGAGTTCTATCCTTTTCAATATCTTGTTTTTAAATATTGGTTTTTAACTTTTTTTTTTCAATATTTGTAAAGTATTTTGACTGCGTCGGTGGCGTAGTGGAAAAACCGCTTGTCTTCCGTCCGATCGGAAAGTGCTGGTTAGAAACCTAGTTTAGCGGGCACATTTTCAATGCTCGGTATGTTTCATCCGGTGTTTTTCCGAGAGGCCTTTATCTTTAAGATAATAACACCTCTATGGACTTTTAAGATCTACTACGAACGTCTATAAGAGTCAAGAGTACACAACACATTCACTACATTACACAACTACATAGAAGGCAACAGGAAACCACTACGAAGAACACATTCCCTGGTATAATGGTCCTAACATTGCATTAAAGCAACCAGATGTTGCTAAAAGATCGGTTTCAAAGCTTCAAGCCCAAAGGCAGTTCAAGAAGAAACTATTTCACGAACTTTGTCTGCGGTGAAACATTACTAATTTATGGGGTAAAATTTATTTAATATTTTATCCATTTCTCCTCGTATTCCTCCTTTTTGAGAGAGTTTTTATCTTTTCGGAAAATGTCTCGGAAACTGTTTAATGGGTATACACGAAAACTTTGTTGTAATTATTGTGTTTTATGTCAAACTCACACATATATGTATATATATATATATATATATATATATATATATATAAATATGTGTTGATTTTTACTCCTTATATAAATATACATATATATATATATATATATATATATATATATATATATATATATATATATATATATATGAAATTTAGAAAATTGAAATGCCAGTGCAGATTAGTCAGTTGGCCTTGGGAAATTTTGATCATAAATATAATATAATAATAATAAGTAAGCTTAGATCAAAAAAAACGTAGCCTTGCATTTGTGATGATGCAAGTATGCTGACATATTTGTAATTTTGCAAAATTGCTTCAGAATCTGAGATTTAAGCTATATAAATGGCGTAACATCATCTTTCTATTTCTTTGCTTTAGTTTAGTCCACTTCCTACGTAAGATATTGTTCTTTTTAAATATGTATTTACTTATTCATATAATATTTCAACACATCTAATATTCAAGTTTACCTGGCTTTTTGTCACTAACGCAATTACTATTGACTATTTTAGACCTAACGGCATACATGTTGATAAAAATCTTAATAAACCATGTATCCTTCTATATATCTCCACACCTGGTTCAATCACGGTTGCAATTAGAAATTACGGAGAAAAATACCATAGAAATTGATCGAACAGCCTCGTAAATACCCAGCCGCAAAATATTAATATTAGTAACACTAGAAAAGTTATTAAATTGAATTTATAGTTTCGTACCAATATTAATTTGATTTACCATGACTTTTACCTTAGCTTTAGACTATTTAATTTTTTGTGCAAAATTAAATAAAATAAGTAAATTGGACAAATTGGTTTTTTTAGTAATATTTTTTTAACATTTCACTAGGCCGCCATTTTGTTTCGCTATATTGAATTTTTACCCAAAATGGTACTCGGCCATCCCCATGATTTAGAGGGGAGACGAAAGAGGCATCGCTCCCCCCCTCCCTGAACATACCCAGTGGTTACAATGTTATGTATGTATGTTATGAAAATCGTAATTCGCCCCCCCCCTGAGCGGGAACTGTAGGTCCACTCTTTATCTGTTTTACATGTTTAACTACCTTAATAAAATCGGCTAGCAAAAAAAACAGGTTCTTACTTTAATTTATCTATATTAGAATTTTGAAGTTAATAGATATGTGTTTTCCAAATTTCAATTCATTGTCTAGGGTGATGCCTAAAAACCTGAAATGTGTTTTGCTTTCAATTGTCTCAAAAGGAAGTCTGGAACATAGACTTAAATGATAGTATGTTAGTTTTTTTTATATTTTGGGCTATATGGAATTTCTCCCAAAAAGAATCTTTTATTTTATCAATTAAAGTAAAAGATAACACAATTTTTATATATGCTTATTTATTATGTCCACAAAGTAATGTATAGCTTTTGTCACCATAACTAACCTAAACAAAATCGATAAGATGTTATTTAAATAATGGGAATAAATCACATCTTTGTTTTGAATGTGTACCCCTGAATAATAATATATTATGATGCAACGTCCGATTTTGAGACTCCCTTGGACGTATTAATAAAATGCTGGCTAAATGTTTGCTTCGGAAAAAATCCCGTCGCTTTATCGGATACGGAAATATTGCAATGCAATTTTAACAGGAAATATTTAGTCACCTCATTTTTGTATTATCTTAAAACAAACAAGCAGGCAACCGTAATACAACGGCCCAACAGCCATCTATTCTCTGATTATACCTGGTGTATGTGAATTAGTTCACATTGTCATTCAGTAATATTGACCTGGATACCTTTGCTGACAATTCCTAGAAAATTTAATGTACAGAGGATTATTTTAAGATCTTTTTCGTAAATTATAATGCTAAAAAAGAGTTTAAAGCAAATACCTAAAATTTGTTTTTTTATGGATCGTCATATTTTTTATTTAGTATATTTATTAGATATGGACCGATACCAATATATTTGTCGGTGTATTGCGAGTATTGATATCATATAAGCAGATTTTGCGGATAAATCTGTGTATATTTCTGAATGTAGAAAACTTAAAAAAAAGCTTACCCAAGAAGAGTATTAAATACGTACTGGTCTAAAGAAAACTTTTAGGTTTTATGATGGGTTTATAAAAGCCGTGCATTTAATGACATTTTTTTAAATGTGAATAGGACTACCAGAGCTTTTAAGGTTTTAATGTTAGCATTAAAGCAGTCTTACAAAGCGTTTACCCCCTCAAATTGTTTTAATAGTGATTTAAGACCATCATTAAACAACTTAGTTAAAATCGGCCGCGGTAATCTGGACGCGAGAGCATCTTCCTTATCTGCTTATCCAAAAGGGTTTTTATTACTCCAGGTAAATTGGGCGCACTAGTAAATTTTACGGCTAGACCATTTGTAACCGCTAGATCTTTGCTTATTATGGAAATAAATAGATTAGGTTATGTAAAATGTACATCATATTTATCTTTACATATATGACATATGTACCTATAATTCTTTTTTAACTAAATAATTATCACTGAAACTTTTGACCATTATTCGTAAAATATTCTTGCAAACCCAAGGTATGTGATAAATTAAAAAGCAAAGTACCTAAATAAATGCATCCTGCATTGCAATATAGTTTGCGCCCAGAATACCCATAGCACTTCTCTAACTCTGTGTGCCCGATTTGCCTCTAAAACTAGTTTTTTTAGTGCCGTAGCCCCCCAGTTTACCTCCTAGGTTTTAAAACTTAGACTTAGAATATTCAAAATGGTTTTGAGGCTGTAAATAAATTTGTTTTGTAAAGTAATGTCGAAACTTTTTTCCTCTTGTTTTAAGCCAAAAATAAAGCAGTCATAAAACCCATGTCTTATATCATTATCCTCAGTCAAGCTTGTGATAAACCTAGTTGATTTTAAGTATTTGCAGAACAACAGAAGTAACAAATAAAAATTAAGTTCATTAAATACATACAATAAATGGAATAAAATCAAAAAGCCTTGAAATTTAAAAAAGGCAAAAGAAAAGTTATTATTATAAAATGAAAAATCGTCAATTATCCGTGGAAAATGAGAGTCATTAGTGCAGAATTGTTTCTTTATAGCCCGCATCAGAAATACTTCCTAAGAAAGGGTCAATTCAAGATCAAAAAGTAGCAATAACAGACAAAAACAAATAACAGAAGTGGAAATTCCTATGCCCTCATGTATGAATTCTTCTCCATTTTCTCCAGTTCAACTGGTGTGTTCTCAACACAGGGAATTTTTTCCCATTTCGTTTTGCTGGTTCTATAATAGGGTTGTAACCTGAGTTTTATAGTTTGGGCACCATAATATGCCGCTGTCCTCCCATGCTCCGTGTACTAGGGCAAGGCATTTGGTCCTCGATTGTCTACACAATTTTAAAATTTTTTTGTCACACAACCAAACGCGCCAAGCCAACCCATTGATAGATAACTGATGGCATCGACTTTGACAGAAGGTATGACCCCTGTGTCATATTTTAGTTCATATGCCAGTGTCTAAATAGTTTTACAGCATTTTGGTTTTTTAAACTTCCTTAAAATATTCTTAAAACTTGTTTTAAGATGGCTGTACTAAAATTCTATTGTTTTAAGATGGCTGTATTAAAACTCTATTGTTTTAACTACCTTGCGAACAGCGAGCTAGTTTTAAGATTTTTCTTCATTTTGTTTACCGTTTGGAGTAATATTTTACAAAAGTGGTGCATTTTAAAAATTGCATTTCATTTCATGTTAAAACTGATGATGTAAAAAAAGTTTTTAACTCATTTTAGTCATACCATACAAGCAATGTTTCTGTATAAAAAATGTATTTAATTTATTTTTAAATTTCGGTAAAAATATTTACTAAAACATGTTATTTCAAGGGGCGAGTATTTTTTAGGCATATTTTAAATACATTTACCCAAAAAGTTCCTTTCTTTTCTGTTTTCCCCCAACTTTGCCTCCAAACTTAAAAACTATTATTAAATAATTACGTTCATTTTTACTTCAGTTACTTTTTCGATAAAACCTAGACGTTTATAAATTTGGTTTTATGATAGCTTTATGTTCTTAAGGTGGTTTTATGAAAGCTTATTATTCTTAAGAGTGGGTCCTCTAGGTTACGGGAAGGTTTTATCACTGTTTTAATGAAATTATAATTACAAAGAAGATATAA
Organism: Kuschelorhynchus macadamiae; assembly: GCA_030620095.1. Classification (NCBI taxonomy): domain Eukaryota; kingdom Metazoa; phylum Arthropoda; class Insecta; order Coleoptera; family Curculionidae; genus Kuschelorhynchus; species Kuschelorhynchus macadamiae. The sequence goes on from JAUTXW010005493.1 coordinate 107,972, forward strand.
GAAGGCATTTTATGATAAGCTATAAAAACCTCCTCTCTCTATCCTTTGATAAGACTAACGGTGTTTCTTGGGGTAGTAATACAAATTTCCAGGTGAATTCGCTGTTAGTTTACTGTCGGTAGCTTCAGTTATTTTGTCTTCTTACTATAAATAAAAATATACTGTTTCATATTAAATGTGACTATACTTAGAGATGAGTCGGACATATTATAAGTAATTTTAGTCATTTTAATTTATTTTTGGTGTTTGAGTGGATACTATAAACCATCCCTAGTTCGTTTAAAGAAATGTTTTTGATTGTATTGTTGAACTAGTTATTAAACTTTTAATGCCTCTTTAAGTTTACATCGACATAACAATGTGACCATGTCAGTGTGAATTTTTTTTGGTCGATGTGTACTTTCTTGATTGATTCATTTTAGTAGGAATAGTGGAGTGTGATGCAATTTAGTTCCGCATATAATGATAAAATCGTTCTGATTACCGAATTTATAATAAAAACGCCACGCATATTAGTTCTCCTAAGCAAAACTTTATGCACAAATTTGAAATCAACCTAATAAATAGTTTTTCAGGTTGCTTTTTAAAAATATTTCATTAGGCCGCCGTTTTGTTTTGCCATCTTGGATTCGTGCCAAAATATTACCAATTCATTCCTACGTAATACTCGATGCCAAATGCTTTCCGCCATATTGAATTTTTACCAAAATGTTACCAGGTCATATCCAGATGACCCCTAATTTTCTGTCAAAAATTGAAGTTATTCGGGTAAGTAGTTTCTTAGCTTTGTCGTAAACAAACAAACAGACAGGCTGACGGAATTGAGAAAAAATGTTTTTTTGGCGTCTAGGGAACCTAAGCTGTGAAAATCTATAGAATCCTAGAAAGCCATTTTTCATGATTACAAACATTTCATTTGGGGGCCGTTTTGTTCTTGCATAAAATTTGAAATCAATCTAATAACTCGTTGTACTGACTAATCTAATGGATTCATTATTGTCCTAGGGTTAGTATTGTTTTGATTTTAGTTTTAATTTAATCAAAAGAAACCAAAAGTGCAGTTATATAATTGAGACGTTTTGGTAAACTGGATAGCCAGCGGTAAAAAAATATATAAGTTTTATATTTATAGAAGTTCTCCAATAAAATAAAGGGCGCAACCGAGTTGTCTCACAACCTTCATTTTATATTTACTGTTCGAAAAAGGTCATAGGAAAAATTGTCTCCGGAACCTCAAGTAGGTTGAATGATGGTTTTCTCGACGAACTTAGGCTAACCTAGCGCTAATGGGACAGATTCACCTAACAGAATATGATTGAATAATATATTGTGGTGCAACGTCCGATTTTGAGGCTTCCTTAATGCTTTAATGAAATGGTGGCTTTATGTTTACTTTGGAAAAAATCCCATCGCTTTATCGGTGACGAAAATATTGCAGTGCAGTTTTTTCAACAGGAAATATTTAATCTCGTTTTTTATTATCTCGAGACAAACAAGCTGGCAACCGTAATACAACGCATCCATCTAATTGTATCTGATGTAAGTGAATTGGTTCACATTTTTATTCAGTGTTATTGGCTTCGTTACCTTTGCTGGCAATTCTTAGAAAATTAAAGGTACAGAGCCAGCCAACGACGTTGAACTGCATTATTTTGAAACATAATCTGTATATTTCCTTACCAACGTTTACAAATGTAAGCAACTTTTTTAAAATTTTAGTAACTAGTTATCCAAATTTTCAGGCCAATTCGCTGTTAGTTTACTGTAGTAACTTCAGTCATTTTGTTTTCTGACAATACATAAAAAAAAAAAAATCGGTAGATTTTCTTTACCCGGAACATCCCTCGTTATGAATCTTTCGTTTTATTAGAAATAGTTAATTGTGAACCAATTTAGTTTAGTACATAGTCATTTAGTAACATATGTATACTGTCTTTTCAACATTTTTGTTGGGCACCATTTTGTTCCATTATGTAGGATTCCTACCAGTATTTTACCAGTTTCTACCTTTGTCACACTTGATTTTTGTGCATAATATCAAAGAAATTCAATAACTAGTTTTTGCATTGTCACACACCGCCATTTTATTAATTTATGTTGAGTTCGTACCAGTACTATTAGTTTATCCCTATATTATATTTAAATTTCTGGCAAATAAAAATTTAATTGAATAAGATTTTTTACGTTAATTTCTTAAACATTTTATTTAGCCGCCATTTTGTTTCGCCATCTTGAATGCGTTCCACAACTTTGCCAGTTTATGTCTATATCACACTTAATGCTTGCACAAAATTTGACATTAATTTAATAAGTCTTTTTCAGGCTCTTTCGCCATTTTGTTTTGCTATCTTGGATTCATACCAAAATGTAACCAGTTTATTCGAATATAACACTTGATTTTTTGTGCAAAATTCGAGGTAAATTAGATAATTAGTTTTTTAAGTAATACTTTTTTTAACGTTTCAATAGGCCACCATTTTGTTCCGGCATATTGGATTTTGCCCAAAATATTACCGAGTTATCCTCATAAGTCCCTTAATTTTTCATTAAAATTTCAAGCAGTAGTTTTAATCTGTGCCGCGAAATGACAGTCAGGCCGACAGACGGAATAGATAAAAAGAATCCTTTGGCATCTATGGACGATAAAACGGGGAATAAATGTAAACAGGTGATTTTTTCAGAATCACAAACATGTTATGTGGCCGCCATTTTGTTTCACCATCTTGAATTAGTAACACAATTTTACTAGTTCTCTCTCTATCTCAATTAGTTATGGCACGGAATTTGAACAATCTATTAAGTAGTTTTTCAGGCTGCATTTTTAAATATTTTTTTAAGTCGCCATTTTGTTCTGCCATCTTGTATTCGTACCACAATTTTACCAGTTGATTCCTACATAATACTTTGTGCAAAATTTGAGATACATTCGATAAATAGTTTTTTAGTAATAGTTTTTTTAACATTTCACTAGCTCGCCATTTTGTCTCGCCATATTAGATTTTTACCAAAATATCACCGTTTTATCTCCAAGTGACCTTATTTTTTGACCAAAATTTAAAATCAATGGGATAAATCGTTTTTTTAGCTATGCCACAAAGATACAAACCTAGAGGCAGACAGAGAGACCGATGGAATTAAGAAAACATATTTTTCGCCAACTAGTGACACGAAACCGGTGATTTTTTTACGATTTATTTAGGGAAGTAAAAACCTAAAATAGAACAACTAACAAAATTTGATTTTTTTTTAGAAATTAACTTTTAGGGTTCTGTCGTTATGAGTCTGTCTGCAGAATAACTTAGAAACCACTAGACCGCTTCATGTGTGGTATATTATGTAAAAGAGATTTGTTTAAGATGTGAAAATTCTTATTAAAAATATATTTTGTCTTCTGGCATGTCATAATAGCATCATTTTGATCGTCATTTTTAGTGTCACTGAGTACTCTTATGGATTCATTATATCCCTGTAACAACAAACTTAGTAATGAGAAAACGATTGCCATTCAGGAATATTTTTAACAAAATTTGCACAATGTTTGACTCAGTTGACGCCAGAAGACAAAGTTTTGTATGTTATTCGGATTGAATACAACTCGGAAAATAATCGCCACGTATCAGCCTCGGCTGACGCCTCATCTGATAATATTCACCGCCAGTCTCATAATGACTGATATGTCGATATTTATAAAACTAATAACTATTTAAATATTGATTTAATTTAATTATTGACCAAAGTGGCTGACATGAGGGTCACATCTCAAGTCAAATGTCACTTTCAAAAATGACCGTCATTTTACATCTCTTGATTTCGGTTATATTTCAGTTAATATTTATTTACTCTTAATAAAACACAATTAATTATTGTTACTTATAATGATGATATTTGTTATTTAAAGATTGATAAAGGTTTATAAGAAGTATATAATAACAGAGATTTCAAATCAAAGCATGAAACTGACATTCCTATCAATGAACTAAGTAAACATTATTAACAAAGTGTGCTAGTTTGTTCCTAGGTATTAATATGTGTCTTGTGTTGTCTTACGTTACTTTCGTTACCATACAAGGTCTAAAATTGTGTAAATCCATTCTTATATCTCGAATTTTACCTAGGTTCTTGCCACTTGTTAGTTTGTTCATTTAAGACCTTATGACCTGTAAGACGTATGAAAAGAAAAAGATCTATACATGAAGCCGTTTTAAAATAAGCTAAGGTAATAAAGAATGTTAGACTACATATTTTTTGTATTATATCCGCTAACCGCACTAAAATAACATTATGTTCGGGTACATTAATCAAAATTTACATTTTAAAGCAGTTAAAATGCATTTTTTGCTGTAAATTATATTCCTTATAGTATTTGTGCATTTTTAGAAAGGTCCCAGGGAATGCTGTTAGGTTTAGTTTGGATTTGATTATAGAAATATAAAAGTCATGAGTACGTTTTATCGCTTCTTTTAGTTAATTTTGCTTTCTAATAAAAAAATCGATAGTAAACACATATTATAAAGTAAAAGTTTGGTTAAGAGAATTCATCTTTTGCAACAACAGTAAGTTTTTTGATAACATAATGTTAGCTGATTATTATGAAACATATTTAATGTAATACGTTATCATTTGTTTGTAGCCTTGGATATATTACCAAAGAAAAATTACATTTTGAATACACGATCAATCCAATGTTAAATAAAATACCTCCTAATTGTCTCTTTAAAGGATAATTTTTTGTACTGTATTTCTAGTATATATTTATAGTATATTACTAGTATTTCTGGAAATACCGAGCGAAATATTGATATGTACATTGGCGAACAGTTGATGTGGTTAATATAATATATTTTTGTACCTGATCACAGACTGAAAAGAACTGCCTAAAATTTAGTTTTCTTGTTTTCCTTTTTAAGAACTGTAAGTACTTAAGAATTAACGAAATCATAGTTCTTCCTCATTACGATATTTATAGATTATAATATATACTAAAAATATGAATTTAATGACAGTTTTCATTTTTTTTTAACAAACAGTACATTTAATTTTAATGGTTTTAGGAATGATTGTGTGATTTTTTGTACGATATTTTTTTTACATAAAGGACCACGTACAAACCTTATGACTTTTTTGATATCTTGAACAAAAGGTACCATTGGCATAATCCGATTCTATGACTAGTTTTTAATATACAGGGTGTTAAATTTTGCCCAAACCCTATATAAAATACATGTGGAAACCAAGGGTTTCTCATCATATTGAACCTACAGTACTTCCCCGAATAAGAAAAAAGTTATGTATGAATATAGGTTCGAAAATCCTTTAGTTTAGATAAAGGGCAAATAACGTTTAAAATATAACACCCTGTATATCGAGAACAAAGCATTTTCGGACCTATATTCATATAAAACTTTTTTCTCATTTTGAGAAGTACTATACGCTGATAATGTTGAAAAAATCTAATTTGGTGTCATTCTTTCTCCCCATGTACTTTATGTGCGATTTGGGCAAAGTTTAATACACTTGACGGCCGGTTGCAGAAAGCTCAAAAGTTTAGAATGTTTAACGGAATGTCAAATTTGACAGCGAGTTCTTAGATTTATGTAAGCAGCCTGTCAAATCCGAAAGCTTGATTAAATATTCTAAACAGCAGTTTTGTGCAACCGGACAATGTTAAAAACTAGTCATAGGATTACACTGTGCCGATGGTATGTTCAAGAGATCAGGAATTACATCAAATAAATAATTTAGCCATTTTCCACGAATCCGGTTTTCCATAAGGTTTATTCCTGGTCCGAGGCCTGGTCCTTTCTAATGTAAATTTGTCCTTAGTAAAAAATTATTAACTTTTTGACAAGTTACAAATGTCACTAAAAGATTTTTTTTATTATTGTTCTATAGTTTTAGCTCTTCTAGTGTTGTTAATTAAAAAGTTAAAAGGTATTTTTGTTTCAAGTTACATTAATGTCACAACAAGCATACCGTAATCCCTGTCTGGATTATGTCCTACAATGATCCATTTCAGTTTTTAGAGCGCATCAGACCGCTATAGACTAGCGAGCCCCATGTAGGGAAAATGCACAAAATGAAATCACAGAAGCAACCACTCTGTTGCCTAATACTACCACCGGCATTGAATTACACTGTCGATTCCTGACTTTGATTGGGGGAAATAATGTTAATATATTTTTGTTTCCTGTTACACCAGCGTCACAACAAGGATACCATGATCCATCCCTGTCTGGAACATGTCCTGCAATGCCGCAGGTACAATAATCCATTTCAGTCAAAAGACGACCGGGATTTCGCTCTTTTTAAAGCTCATCAGGCCGCTATAGACTAGCGAGCCCCGTGTAGGGTTAAGGCACACATACCTGCCGCATTGCAGGACATTTTACACACAGGGATCATCGTATCCTTGTTGTGACGTTGGTGTAACGTGAAACAAAAATATAATATTATTTCTCCCAAGGAAAATCAGGAATCGACAGTGTAAATAATTCAATGCCTCTCTGGGTATTAGCCAGCGAAGTAGGTGTTTTTGTGATTTCATTTTGTGTGATTTTAATGTTCTTTAAAATTAGATCAAAATATTAGTTGTAGTTGCCTATTCGAAGTATAATCGGTGGGCGGGGTTACAGAAATAGCCCTTAAAAACAAAACTTGAACCTCTTGGTATATAACACTATTTTTTTTTTCATTATTCTGATTAACCCATAAAATAAAAAATATGAAAAACCGTATCAGTTTTTCCTTTATTTTTAACTCTCCAGATAGCTTACTTAAATCCGCAGGTAGAACGATTTTTATACATTTTCCAATTTTTTTCTCTAATAAATGTCATTGTTATTCTAAAAATAAAGTCCACATTGTTAAAATTTAGTCATTGTTTTCGTTCGCGTTTTTTCCTCAAATATTATTTTTGTAGTTCGGCATTACTAAGCCTTCCAATAGGCCCTTTAAAATGAGGGAACTGGAGATTGGCTCTTGTCATGTGAACTGGCCTTAATTAACAGTTATTGATTTAAAACTTCAGACTAATCAGCGAAAACATAAGGGGGCGTTGGAATGGAGATTATTTTACATATTTCTTTATATTATTATTCTAGCTGTTAGGTATGTATTTGGAATGTAATACACGTGAATACTGCTTAGTACAATAATTTTCATTAATTATACATGTTTACCAAATAAGCTTATTATCACCAACTAACACATTTTACACGATCTTATGATTATACCGCTGGGTTGCTAAGTTATAAAATTATTTGGAAATAAAAGAATAATTGTGTTTAACCAGATTTTTAAAGTCACGCTGTAATCGTCCAATTGTACCGTATACCGTGTGTCCAAGATAAAGAGTGGATAACATTGGTAGATTGGAAACCATAAGAGCTACAGCTTGGGTTAAATTAGAGAAAAGGTGCTCAATTTAGTTTCCAAATCAATGCCGTTTACAAACCTAAAAAATTCCAAACCGTTCCGAAGAAATCCGACAAAAACCGAAGAGGTGCATTTTTGTTTTTATTTTTTTACAGCCCTATTTTTAAAGTTGGATCAAATTTGAAAACACATTCTTATAGCAGTTTTTTCTCGCCTACAAGATTCCACTGTCACAATTTTTGTCTGACGTTTCGTCTCCTGTCAACCATCATCAACTTTGTTTTTTCATACGGCCGCCATATTGGATTTTTTCATTTTTAAAATGACCATTTGAGTCCCATTTCAACGATGTGTCACTTCATCAACTTTATTTTTCCTACGCCATATTGATTTTTTTAATTTTTCCGCCATATTGATTTTGTTTTTTCTTATGGGCGCCATATTGGATTTTTGCAATTTCAAATTTCTCGTTCAATTCTTATTTCAACGAAGGTTGATAGGTGTTAGGTACGCCTCGTAGGTACCCACCAATTTAAAAAACAAAACTAGAAACCTTTAAGTAGACAACACAAAACGATTTATTTCAAACTTAACTACTACTAACTACTTAACAGACAAAAAAGAATTTAAATTAACTATCTTACTTTACAGAAGGTGTTCAAATAAAAAACCATTGTTTTCTAAACACAAGTATGCGCGTCGGATAGTTGCATTTAATACATTTTGCAGGACATCTGGTGTTATGGTTTGAAATGCCTCCAAAACCAGTTGACGTTTATTTTTAAAAAAATCTAGTAGCCTTTTAAAAACAAATTAATGACTTATGTCAAAATCAACAATGTAAAAATTTGTTGATTCTGACATTTTGTTTACAGAATACAGATTTTGCTTATCGAGTTTTTTAAATTATTGCATTTTTTATTGTTATTTATTAGTTTTTGTTTGCTTTAAAAAATGTTTACAAAGTTTTCTTTTGAAGAGAAGTACGACATGCTAAAATGCTACATTTTATGTCATAGCAACACTCAAAGGGCGAAAGATATGTACGAAAATGATTATCCAGAAAGAACTCAACCAAACAGACAGATATTTGGAAAGATTTTTAGAAATTTACATACGTATGGTTCTTTTGATAAAAATCTAGGCAACCGAAATAAGAACTCTAATGAGGAAACAGAAAATAATGTTTTGTTGGCAGCAGTCGAAAACCCGACAACGTCTGTTAGACAAATTGAGCGCCAAACTGGAATCCCAAAATCAACTGCGCATTTTGTTTTAAAGAAAAATAAATTCACACCTTATAAGTTTAGAATTTGTCAGGGACTGCGACCGGGTGATGATTTAAGAAGAAGAACCTTTTGTGAGTGGTATACCAGAAGATGTCAGGAAGAAGAAAACTTGCCGAACCGAATTTTGTGGTCGGATGAAAGCATAGTGACAAATAATGGTATCTTCAACAGAAGAAATACTCATTTTTGGGCCAAAGAAAATCCTCGACGGTTTAAGCAGTCGAAATTTCAGCACCGATTTGGTTTCAGCATGTGGGTCGGAATTTTGGGAATGCAAATTATCGGACCCTTCATTTACAATGGAACCCTAACTTCCCAGCGCTATCGCCATTTGCTACAGAACGACCTAGAGAATTGGTTTGACGAAAATCTTCCTCTAGCAGAACTAAATAATTTTTGGTTCCAGCAGGATGGAGCACCTGCGCATAATGCCAGGATTGTTCAAAACTATCTAGCAGAGAGGTTTAAGGTTTTTAGAGCGCATCAGACCGCTATCTAGGCGAGCCCCATGTAGGGAAAATGCACAAAATGAAATCACAGAAGCAACCACTCTGTTGCCTAATACTACCACCGGCATTGAATTACACTGTCGAACTTTGATGGTTAATATATTTTTGTTTCCTGTTACACCAGCGTCACAACAAGGATACCATGATCCAGTCTGGAACATGTCCTGCAATGGTACAATAATCCATTTCAGTCAAAAGGCCCGCTCTTTTTAAAGCTCATCAGGCCGCCTAGGACGTGTAGGGTTAAGGCACACATACCGCATTAGACATTTTACACACAGGGATTTATCTTGTTGTGACGTTGGTGTAACGGAAACAAAAATATAATATTATTTATAAAAACTGGGTGTACAGAAATAGCCCTTAAAAACAAAACTTGAACCTCTTGGTATATAACACTATTTTTTTTTTCATTATTTGATTAACATAAAATAAAAAATATGAAAAACCGATCGTTTTTCCTTTATTTTTAACTCTCCAGAGCTTACATCCGCTACGATTTTTATACATTTTCAACTAATAAATGGTTATTCTAAAAATAAAGTCCACATTGGAGGCGTTTTTTTTCAAATATTATTTTTGTACCATAACAATAGGCCCTTTAAAATGAGGGAACTGGAGTGGCTCTTGTCATGTGAAAATGTTATTGATTTAAAACTTCAGACTAATCAGCGACGCGCTTTATATTATTATTCTAGCTGTTGTATGTATTTGGAATGTAAAACAATGGTACAATAATTTTCATTAATTTACATGTTTACCAAATGCTTATTATCACCAACTAACACATTTTACACGATCTTATGATTATACCCTGGGTTGCTAAGTTATAAAATTATTTGGAAATAAAAGAATAATTGTGTAGTAGTGTGTAGATTTTTAAAGTCACGCTGTAATCGTCCAATTGTACCGTATACCGTGTGTCCAAGATAAAGAGTGGATAACATTGGTAGATTGGAAACCATAAGAGCTACAGCTTGGTTAGGTTTTGGAGGCATTTCAAACCATAACACCTGATGTCCTGCAAAATGTATTAAATGCAACTATCCGACGCGCATACTTGTGTTTAGAAAACAATGGTTTTTTATTTGAACACCTTCTGTAAAGTAAGATAGTTAATTTAAATTCTTTTTTGTCTGTTAAGTAGTTAGTAGTAGTTAAGTTTGAAATAAATCGTTTTGTGTTGTCTACTTAAAGGTTTCTAGTTTTGTTTTTTAAATTGGTGGGTACCTACGAGGCGTACCTAACACCTATCAGTACTTCGTTGAAATAAGAATTGAACGAGAAATTTGAAATTGCAAAAATCCAATATGGCGCCCATAAGAAAAAACAAAGTTCGTAAATAAGGCAGCATTTGAAAAATTAAAAAAATCAATATGGCGGCCGTAGGAAAAATAAAGTTGATGAAGTGACACATCGTTGAAATGGGACTCAAATGGTCATTTTAAAAATGTAAAAATCCAATATGGCGGCCGTATGAAAAAACAAAGTTGATGATGGTTGACAGGAGACGAAACGTCAGACAAAAATTGTGACAGTGGCATCTTGTAGGCGAGAAAAAACTGCTATAAGAATGTGTTTTCAAATTTGATCCAACTTTAAAAATAGGGCTGTAAAAAAATAAAAACAAAAATGCACCTCTTCGGTTTTTGTCGGATTTCTTCGGAACGGTTTGGAATTTTTTAGGTTTGTAAACGGCATTGATTTGGAAACTAAATTGAGCAACTTTTCTCTAATTTAACCCAAGCTGTAGCTCTTATGGTTTCCAATCTAACAATGTTATCCACTCTTTATCTTGGACACACTGTATGATCCGTTCTGGTCTTCAAAACCCTGCATTAAAAAAAATCACAATTTTCTACTTCATTTTCACCAGAATTCTTAAATTGTGGCATCTTTCACGTTACACTATATCTGTATATACAGGGCAGAGCAAACAGTGTAGGAAATGTACGGAGTAGGTTGCGATTTGTACAGATTATTGAAGCTATGGTAATTTTGTTATTAAGAAATATATCCCGGATGACAATCGAAAAGAAAAATATATATACAGGAATATTCGAAAGTAAATTTTTATTGATTGATTCTTTAAAATTTACAATTTGAGCAGAGCTGAAAAAACTAATATAATAAGTTTTTAAGAAAATAAAGAAAAAGGTTTATCTTAGATATATTTACTATCCGATGTAACTCCTTATAATATAGAATTTTTTTTCTTTTGAACATTTATAGTACATGTGTACTATTTATGTTGAATTCCGAGTGGGTTTCGTTTTGAGTTTTTGACCATTTAAATCATTAACATCCTTTTCAGATTCGTCCACCAAAGCAGTTTTTTTACTTAGCATATAAAAAAATTTTGCATAGTTTGAATTCAAAATTTTAAAAAATCAATTTTGATAGAGAAATGTTTACTCAAAAAATTTCTTTTAATCACCTAATAGCGCCTACCCTATTTTAACGCGATTAAAGCTCAAAGTGATATATTAAAATAGGAGGATCAATTTGCATTCCACTGACACTCTTGAAATAACTATATAGTTGACACTTACTGATTTAGTTTCTGCTTCGCACCCTCCAAAGCACCAACCAAACAACAATTCTTTAGATGCGCTGATTTGTTATCTAAGAAAATAATATTACAAAAATCATTTATTTTCCGAGTATTTTTTTTTGGTGTTTGGTGCTTATAATAGGTTTTTTTTCTAATTTTTTCAATTTCGTTGTCTTATTTACCCCCCAATTTAGAATATTTTACTGTATAAATACTGACGTTCTAAGTCGTACTAAATAACTGCAAACTTTTCACACGTGTTACTAAACTTTCTTTAATTCAAAACTGTACTTACATATATTTCTCGTTGATTTCTTTTCAGACGGTATATATGTTGGCGTCAAAAAGTGAAATTCCTACTCTGATATGCCCAGACATTTCACGTCAGACAACGTAAACTATTAAATCATTACACTGTGATGATTTCAGCCATTTCCCGGAATAACTGCATTATTTCAGAGCAACGCTGAAACCAATTTAACAAACTTCGGTTATGCTCTTTCTCGAAGGCAACATCCTTGCGCGTTTTATTCACTCCACTGTGTATATTATTGTACTGTTGTGTATTTGTTGTTTACATTTGGGAACTGTATTTTAGATATGTCTTAGTATTCAAAACCTAACATAGCACAACCTAATAGTATATTAGTGGTAATATACAGGGGGGCCAAACATATTGTGATCCATTTTGGACTTATATATTTGCCGAAAGTTTTGTTTGAAGCATTTGTCATTTTATTTTTACAACCGCAAGTACCGAAAACAAAATGGCTGACTTTCAGGTATAGGGCAACTTTGTTATTTTAAATGGAACACCCTGTATAATTCTTCAAAATCATAGAGCTTAGTACTTATCCCTTTTCAAAAATGTAATACAAGCTATAGTTATGTTGGAGAATGGTTGAATTATTAAGCTCTGTCTATATGAATTTTCCGGTTAATGTTTTTTCTTTTTTTGAAAAGTCGCCTAGGGAAACAAATTCGTATTGTTCCAAGGTCGATCGTTTTTGATATATTCATCTGAAGTAGAAGTGAAAATTGTTTCCTTTGAGTAAAAAGTGTGTGATAATGTTCACAGAAACTCACTAAATAAAGGTAACTCAAAGAAGATTTAGAAATATGTTTAATAAAACTCCACCGACAAAAATCGCAATTAAAACCTGGTATAGAACATTTTGGAATACGGGATCTTCAACACGTAAGAAAAGAACAGTAAATAATGAAAATTTACTTAAAGGGAGAACCGCACGCAAAAAGTGAAAAAACAGCGACAAAATCTAGTGAAGTTCAAAGTAAGATGAAATGGTACCTACGTATTAGAAAAAACTTCCTGCGCGTCCGACTTCAAAAAAATGTGTTATGTATAGGCAATTTAAATTACATTTCGTGTAAAAATGGGTTCAAAAGGGTTCACGCGCTGCAGAAATACAAAGACATGAATGCGATTTACCATTTCAAATTTTGTAGTTACGTAGACAAAGGATCAATATAAGGCGGTAAAAGCCATTTTGAGGATAAAAAAATTATATGCGACGGCATTTGTGTCAAAAAGTGGTCAAAAAATGGTCGAAAATGGGCAAATCTACTTCTGTTTTATAATTCTAGTTTTTTCATAAAAAAATCGTATTTAGCGGCCAACTATACATATTTCCCTAATTAAATCACATTGAAGCTAATAAATATCCCTTACAACTTTAACATAATATTGCAGCGGCGGAACGCTTGGAAATGATCCGTAATACTGCGTGCAGTTCCCCAATTGAAGTTATGGATATAACCCAATTAGATTCAAGCTTATCAACAAGAAAAATAGCAATTTCAACAAAAATTCCTGGGTTCACAGTACCAACCTTTACAAATATACTCAAACTTAAGCCATATAGATACAAATTTTGCAAGAAATGAAAGAAACTGATTATCTGAAAAGGGCAGAACCACTGATTATTTCAAAGATAATAAGAACAAACAGACGTTTTCTCAAAAGGCTTATAATGTCGGATGAGGCTACTTTTCATATAAATGGAAAAGTTAATAAACATAATTGTATAATATATGCAGAAGAGAATCCCAGACAATTTCATGAACACGTCAGAGATTCGCCGAAAGTTACAGTTTGGTGTGGTGTATCGAGGGAAAATATTTATATTTATAATATTATTTATATTTATTGTAATTTTTCATGCATATGTGTTGAATTTTTTTTATCCGTAATTACGCTGCACCGCACTACGTTTAATTAGCGATAACGTATGTGAAAACAGGTGAATTGAAAAAGGAGGCATTATTCCATGGGCTCCTCGTTCACCGGACTTAAGTGTTCCCGATTTTTTTTATTGCGGTACGTAAAAGAACGATGCTATAATCCGCTACCACAAGCTTTAGAGCAGTTAAAAACAATACAGCAGTTAAAAACAAACAATAGAATATATTCCCGAAAAATATTTGGTCCATAGTTTTAATAAGCTTACTAATAACTTAAATAGGGGTATTGAAGTCGGACGAAGACACTTCCAACATTTGCAGTAGACATTTTTTAATAACAGGTTTTCACTTTAATATTAATGTTTAATTGTTGGTGATTGTTACACCTTTTTCCATAACTTTTAATGTCTTGTTTAATACATTTTCATTCTTTGCAGTTTTTTTTGCACTTTTATTCTACTTCAAAAGGATATGTCAAAAGCGATCGACGTTGGAACAATATGAATTTCTTTCCATAGGCGACTTTTCAAAAAAAGAAAAAGACATTAGCAGGGAAATTGATATAGACATGCAATGTCTTTTTCGGAGCTTAATAAATCAACCATTCTGCGACGTAACTATAGCTTGTATTACATTTTTGAAAATGGGAAGGACCAAGCTTTATGATTTTGAAGAAATATACACGGTACTCCATTTACAATAACAAAGTTGCCCTATACCTGAAAGTTTTCCGGTTGTAAAAATAAAATGGCACATGCTTCATTGCTGCGACAAATTAAAAATATTCAGCGAAAACCGACCATCGATATTTGGTTTTGTTTCAGAGCTATTTAAGTACAAAATAGGTCAAAAAATAAATCACTTCAATTACCCTCTCTGCCTATTTTAGTATATCACTACACTTAAGACAGTGTTGTTTTTAGCGCGCATCAAAGTAAGGTATTTTCAGTGTTCTGATTACCACTGACACCATGTATGTGAAATTGGATATACACGATGATCCATTAAGAATGACCTCCGACCATAACTCGGTAACCGCTGATCACACTATTATGCGGATAAATATTTATGGGTAATTCGAATAAGAGAAATAACTGGAAACTATTTTTAAGTTCGAAAGATGACCGCTAGGGGGCGTAACAGCAACTCAAAAATGGAAATACCGATTTTCTCTTGAATTTTTCTGATTAAGGTTGGTCGAAAATATAAGCATTGTATTCTTCAGGTAATTATGCAACTTTTTGTTATAAATAATTTTTTTTCTATTTTCAATAATAAAGTGGTGGGGGAAGGTCAAACTGTTTTTCTTTCATAAGTTTATATCTCTGTCTTGGATGAACCAATTACGTTGAACTTGGTATCAGAGAAAAGCGTTTTTTTTTTATTGTAATGATTCTATTACTGGTTACTAGATAGCGTTTTTTCCTAATTCTTCGAATAATACAGATTTTCTCAAAAAAATCAAATGGTATGATATGGCTTGTTTGTATTAATTTATATTAAGGTTATAAAAGATATCGAATAGTCACAAACTTGATGATGGTCGTCCTAATCCAAAACGTCAGATTGAAAAACTATCCCCACCAATTTGTAGAGGAGAAAAGTGACAATGATGAAGTGAAAATTATTTTAATTTGTCATTTTTCTCCTCTACAAAATGGTGAGGTTAGTTTTTCAATCCGACCTTTCGGATTCGGGCGACTATCAACAACTTTTTTAATTTAAATACGGACCTGGATTTTATATTTCATTTTTATATTTTATTTTTATATTCGATACCTTTTATAAATTTAAATCAAATTATGTATTCCGTATTATTTGAAGTGTTACGAAGAAACGCCATCTAGTAATCACTAATAGAATTATTACCGTACAGTTAATAGCTGAAGAGCAAAAAAAGGTCAACAATCGGTTCATCCAAAACAGAGATATAAACGTTTGAATGAAAAAAACTTTGACCTTACCCCACTACTTTATTTTTAAAAATTGAAAAAAAAAAATGGTAAATAGCAAAAAGTTGCATAATTGTCTGAAGAATACAACCTTAATTAGGAAAATCCAAGAGAAAATTGACATTTCCCTTTTTGAGTTGGTGTTACGCCCCCTAGCGGCTATTTTTCGAACTTGAAAATAATTTTCAGTTGTTTTCCGTGGCTGATTTACTTATAAATATTTTTTCTCCATAATTGTGTGATCAACGGTTACCGAGTATACTAGAAGTCGAGTTATTAATTTTAAAACGTGGTATTAACATTAACATAATGTTAGGTTATATTAGATTAGGGTTAGTTGTGTTTTAAATGCTGTGTTGTGTTTATTTTTACACAAAATACAATAAAACAGTATAAAAGGCAAATAAACAATAGTTCAGTATTAAATACAGTCATAGACAAAAAGCTTAATCGAAGTTCGTTAAATTAATTACAGTGTTGCGCTGAAATAATGCAGCTATTACATGAAATAACTGGAATCATCAGTCAAACACTGCAATGATTTAATAGTCACGTTGTTTGACGGCAATAGTTGAATTGGCTGTGCATTTCTGAGTAGGTCGGATTTCACTGTTTGACGGTGACAAATACAAAACTTCTAAAACATTTCATCATGTGAATGCTGAAAATAATATCTTTTAAAATTAATACGTATCAGATTTCCCATAAAAAAGTGGAAACCGAAAATGCATTACCTTGCTGCACTAAAATACAACACTGTCTTAAGTACAGTGACCAACTAAAATATTGACAGAGGGAATTGAACTGATTCAGTTCATTCAGAATGACACACTGTTTGATGCCGACATATCCTCCTGTTCACTTCAGCTTCAACGTATAATTTCCCGGGTCTTTCTGGAAAACGATGCTCAGTAGTTATCATTATCGTGGTCAGAGATTTCTCAACGTCACTTCTAATACGTTTAAACAAAAGCCGTTGATTATTTAATATCAAATACATCAGAAGAAATTGAAAGTGCTGAAGGCGTAATAGAAGAGGAATGAGATGTTGAAGAAAAAATTTCAGATATTGAAGACGGTAATGAAGAAGAATTGTAATGATTTTATCCAAGTACTTTTTAATAAACGTGAAATTATCCCACTGGGAAATTATAAAATAACGCGCCATGCATTTTACCTGGAGAGAAAGAAAACGAATGCATTATTATGGCATTATGCAATGTATAACAGGGATCAGAGATAATTAATTTGCTTTTATTTAAAGAAGCGCCAAGTTTATATGGTAATAGAAACGAAGGCCTAGTGTCGACGCTTAATAAAATAAAAATTTTATAAAAACGGTTGCGGTCTAACCCACCGTTCAAATTAGTAAGAACATGAGCAAAAACTCGGTAAATTTCTTTTACCCAGAACTTCCCTTGTTATAAATCTTTCCTAGTTTTAGGAATAGTGAAGTGTTACCCAATTAAGTTCCGCTAATAGTATTTATTAACACTTATATACTATCTTTTCAAATATTTTTATTGGGCGTCATTTTGTTCCACCATATTGGATTCGTACTAAACACTTTCTATCTATGCCACACTTGATTTTTGGGCGTAATTTAAAATAAATATTTTTTTCACTGATTTTGAAGACCCCCATTTTATTCCGTCATGTTGCATTTGTACCAGTTTATTCCTACATCATATTTAATTGTTTTGTAAAATCGTCTTAAGTCTATTCAATAAGAAGATATTTTTTTACGTTGATTTTTTAAACATTTTATGTAACCCCCATTTTGTTCTACCATCTTGAATTCGTGCCACAATTTTACCAGTTTATTTCTATATCGCACTTAATGCTTGCACAACATTTTAAATCAATGTAACAAGTACTTTTTTTGAGGTTGATTTTTTAAATGTTTTATTAGGTCGCCATTGTTGTCTTGGACTCGTACGAAAATATTACCATTTTTTTTTAATATTTCAGTTCTATGTAACACTTAATATGTGCAAAATTTAAGATAAATTCATTTGAGGTCAATGGGGTAAACCGTTTTTGAGCTATGCTTTGTTTTTCGGCATCTAGGGACCCTGAAACGTGAAAATATGCAAATATCTCTGAGGGTGATTTTTTTACGATTACAATAGGTACTTCACTTTTACGAAGGAAGTAAACAGATAAAGGAGACATGGATGTTAATATGTAATACGTATTAGTCCTGTATTTTTTGGATAAAATATTATTATTCTGTATAAATAAAAACAATAATTTGCTTTATTTCAGTTTATTGATAGAAAATAATATTTTTCTTTTATAAAATCGGTTTGTTTTGTTGCCGGTTCAATGAATTTGCTTTTAATTTCCATGGACTAATGGGATTGTTTTATGGCTATTGAATTATCTGTAAGCCTTATTCGGTAAACTTAGCCCTTATTATTCGTGAAAAATGTATAAAATCTTTTCTGTAGAAAATTCTATAAATTTTGTAATAACGGAATTTGTCGTCCGACCAATAGGAAGCACAATATACGTAAAAAAAGCTATTGTTTATACCTTTGACCTAGAGTAACTTTTAAAGCAAAAGAGATATGGATGGGAACTTTTCATACTTTATAATTATTTATAATTGGTGTGTGTGCAAAAAATTAGCTTCCTACCAATGTGGAAGCTTGAATTTGCTGGTGCTTTTATTTATATAAAAAAATTATATTCCTTATTATGTTTAGTTGAAAAGGGTTTGATTGGGAGCGACGCTGTTTAAACAGTTGTCTGGTAAGAACCAAGTGTCTCAAAGATGGTAAAAGACCAAAAGAAGAAGATACTAATATATTCATACCTTATAATTTAAAATTTTTAAAAGGATGGAAATGGAAATACATGATAAAATACCATTTATTTAAGGTTGCAACTAAGCCTGAAAAACTAAACAGAATTAATTGAAAGGTGATTAATTTCAAATTAAAAAAAATATCCAACAATCCACTGACTGCCGTCTATTTTATTAGTCAATTATAAGAAATTATGAGGAAATTTGGCATGTTTGTTAGTTACTAGCTCACTAGCTCAACATATAAACGTATTCATCCTTTATAACGTACCATACTTGCTAAATAAGACGTTCTGTAAAAGGAGAAATAATAACAAGGAATCGTAAAAAATAAATGAGATTGTAACGATCTGCGACACATTGTTCCATTGTTTAGATTTTTTTGACACGTTTTACGGTTTTCTCTTGCTATTGCCTCATTATTTGAATAACCGATACGTACAACAAAGTAATTATTTAGTCTAGTTCTGGCTCGAAAATCACTCCTCTATGGCAAACAAATTGAAGTTAAGTAAAATCGACGTGTGTTTAATGTCGTGTGGAGTGAGTGTATTTTATACAGGATGATTCAATATTAAACGTAAATCCAATGCAAATAATTTAATTTCATAGGATTTTTGATATAAGTATCGAAATAGTCAATAATGAATGTAAAAATATATCTAAGTAACCTAACCTAGAAAATTTAAATATAATTGAAAATATAAATAATAAAAAAGACAAAGTACAACAAAAAAAACATTAAAGACAAAAAAACAGGATTACAGTCGAAGGAGATTTTAAAAATTGCACAAAAAATCTTAACAAATAGAATACATTCATTTGAAGTAATGTTTTTAAATACGTTTAAATTTTACAATGCTTGTATATTATATGTCATCCAAGAAATGAATGATAAATTCCAAGGGACATAAGACACCTTGTCCTAAGTTCAAAACACTAGTTTTGTGATATGAAGCATTTTACTCATTTTGTATGCACTTTTTATAAAAGTAAAAAAAAGGGGAAGGTAGCATTGGGGATTTTAAAGCAAAAAATAATACATGATTAAGTTAACAACATGTTTTTATTTATTATGTAATAAAAAAGTCGACTTTTGTATATAGGACAAATTGTCTTAACATTTATTAGAAACGTAATAAATTGATGAATGTACGTACAGCATTTCGGCTTTCATATTTATTTAAGTCATATACTCGTTGAAACTTGTCTATATTTTTGTGAATATAAATGACGGCTTCTAAAATATATGTGTTAAATATTGTTAATATTTTGCCGCACAACAATTCACTAGATGTGTCAGTTTTTCTCAGTCCAAACATTCTTCTTGCAATATAAATACACGATCTACGCTTATATTGTTCCCCAACAGAGCAGGCCATATTGCAACAGGGAGTTTACACAGCCCTGTTAAGAATTTTTTAAGGTTTGTAGACTCCATATTAGCTCTGGAGCTCGTGATAAAACAACCCTTCCAGATTGTTTCAAATCTTCACGTTTCAGACTCTCTAGATGCTTAGAAATATGTTTTCTGTCGGTCTGTCTGTTCGCGGCATAGCTAAAAAACTACTTATCCCATTGATTTCAAGTTTTGGTCAAAAATTAAGGGTCATATAGAGATGACATGATAACTAGTGAAATGTTAAAATAATTGTTACTAAAAACTCCTTTTCTAATTTATGCGAAATCTTGCACAAAAATCAAATATTAAGTAGGAATGAACTGGTAAAATTTTAGTACGAATCCAAGATGGCGACTTAATAATATTTTTTTAAATCAGCCTGAAAAAACATGGCTGGCTATATAACCTAATAACATTGTGGTACGAATTCAAGAAACAAAATGGCGGCTGACTTCAAATTTTTATCGAAAATTAGGGGATCACATGGGGATGACCTAGTGAGTGACATTTTGGAAAAAATCAAATATGGCGAAACAAAATGGCGGCCTAGGAGAATATCAAAAAAATTATCACTACAAAACTATTTAACCAAGTATTACAATAGAATGAACTGGTAACATTTTGGTACGAATCCAAGATGATAAAACAAAATAGATTGGTTTCAAATTTTGAGCAAGAATTAAATATACTATCAAGATAAGTAAAGTTGTGATACGAATTCAAGATGGCGGAATAAAATGGCGGCCAAATAATTTTTACACAGAAATTAGATGATTCAAAGTCAGATTGACAAGTCAGTGACAAAATGAGTAATAAAAAACAATTTTCGGGTTTTTTGCATCCACAAGCGAAAAAAATGGTATTAAATCTAATTAAATATTACGAAAATGAAAATTCACCGACCAATATCCAGGAGACAGTAGCAAAAGCTCTGGGAATCGGTATAAGGACAGTGCAGAAAATTGTGCATGTAAAAAAGCATAATTTACTACCGATGAAGATTAAAAAATGTACACGAAAAAAGCCAAAGACAGAAGACTTAAGTGACAATGTAAAAAGGAATGTTCGTAATGCAATTTATGATTTATACACATCAAAAACTAATATAACCCTTCAAGTTTTAAAAGAAGCTTTAAAAAATTTAGGCATATTGAAAATTGGACTAAGATCGTTGTCAAAATTAATAAAAATGTTGGGTTTTCGATATAAAAAGGACTGTAATCGAAGATTTTTATGCGAGTTGCACCATATAGTAAGTCAGCGTATCCAGTTTTTAAAGAAATACACACAAACGTTAATTCAAAATTTAGAACAGTGGTATTTTTAGACGAGACTTGGATATTTTCTAATGGAAGTGGTTCGAAATCTTGGCAGGACGAGTCTGTAACTTAGCCCAAAGTGTCAATATATATATATATATATATATATATATATATATATATATATATATATATATATATATATATATATATATATATATATATATATATATATATATTGTGTTGATTTTTACTCCTTCACGGATGGAAAAATACAATGTGTTGTGATGTCCGGGTCTACATCCGTTCACTACTGTCTTTCTGAAAAGAACAGTTTTGCTGACGTTTCGCCAAAATCACATTTGGCATTTTCGAAGCTTTCTTTCTCGCGTCCGAATAGAGACTGAAGTATTGGTGACTGCGACGCTTCTTTTTATACCCCCACTCGGGGCCGAAGGTTATATCTGCGCAGGCGTTGGTCGTTATTTATGTTTTCCGGATGGTGCTGTTGTTGTTGCGCTAATTGCGCTTGAGTTTTTGCGATTTTAGATTTGTCGATTATTGTCTTCCATACTGTTGGTAGTTTTAATGATTCGTCCCTTTTATTCAAATCACCTTGTTTTTTAATTTCTATGGCTTCTCGGATTATTCTGGTCTTATAATGTTCTATATTGGCAATCTCCCTACACCCATCGAAATTTATTTTATGGCCGGTTTCCTGATGATGTAGGAATAAAGCTGAGGTTGTTTGTTTATTTCTGATGCTGAGTTTATGCTCTTCCACTCTTGCTGATATTCGCCTGTTAGTTTGCCCCACGTACAACTTTTCACAGTCCTGGCATGGAATACTGTATACTCCGTGGTTTTCCAGTTTCATTTTATCTTTTGGGTTTCCAAGTAGTTTACCTATAGTTGTTTGTGGCTTGTATATTGTTTGTATGTTGTGTTTCCTAAGAATTCTTCCGATTCTGTCTGTTGTGCCTTTTACATGTGGTAAGACTACTCGTACCTTTCCCGGTTCATAATTTTTGTTGTTCGTTGTTCGGGAAACCTGTGCATTAATAGGTTTCTCTATGGTGCGATTTGTGTAGCCATTTTTCTTTAAAGCACTAGATATTACCCTAAGTTCGTTTTGTCTCGTCTGTGTTTCAGTTAATCGCACGGATCTGGATGTTAGGGTATTTGCCACAGCTTGAATTTGTGCTGGGTGATGATGTGATTTTGCATTTAAATATCTGTCTGTATGTGTTGGTTTTCTATTCACGGTGTATTCGAAATGTCCGTTAAGCAGTTTTGTGACCAAGACATCTAAAAATGGTAGTTTGTTGTTTTCCTCTAACTCTAGAGTAAATTGTATTCTGGGGTGGATTGAATTTACGTGAGTCAGAAATTTTTCGAGCTCTGCATGACCATGTTGCCATATAATAAATATGCCATCCACATAACGAATCCATAATTTGGGCTTTAAACTTGCTTTCTCAAGAGCTTCTTTCTCGAAGTATATCATAAATAAATTCGCGACTACTGGTGATAGCATTTGTTTATACATTTGCATATATATATATATATATATATATATATATATATATATATATATATATATATATATATATATATATATATATATATATATATATATATATATATATATATATATATATATATATATATATATATATATATATATATATATATATATATATATATATATATATATATATATATATATATATATATATATATATATATATATATATATATATATATATATATATATATATATATATATATATATATATATATATATATATATATATATATATATATATATATATATATATATATATATATATATATATATATATATATGTATATATAGATATATATATATATATATATATATATATATATATATATATATATATATATATATATATATATATATATATATATATATATATATATATATATATATATATATATATATATATATATATATATATATATATATATATATATATATATATATATATATATATATATATATATATATATATATATATATATATATATATATATATATATATATATATATATATATATATATATATATATATATATATATATATATATATATATATATATATATATATATATATATATATATATATATATATATATATATATATATATATATATATATATATATATATATATATATATATATATATATATATATATATATATATATATATATATATATATATATATATATATATATATATATATATATATATATATATATATATATATATAATATATATATATATATATATATAAATATATATATATATATATATATATATATATATATATATATATATATATATATATATATATATATATATATATATATATGTATATGTAAATATAAATATATATATTTAGCGAATTTTCTTATTTAGTCCCTCGGCATTTAATATATAAAATAATATTAAGTGGCTATATTAATAATATTACGTAATATAATAAAAAAAAACTATTTTCTTTCTCCCTGTATATTTGTAAATAGCCCATCGAGATTTAATAGCTCGATAAAAGATCAGACAAAATCACACAACATTTTGGTATTCACTGTGTTTTCTGATTTGATTCATAATGTTGGTGATCTTTGGACCCGCACGATAAGACCGCATTCGACTATAAAGAAAATTTACGGATTTGTTATATGAGTATTCGTCTCACTAATGCTTAAAATGCACTCCTGCCAGTCCTGGGGCGAGGACAATGCTTCTCAACCACGTGTCAAGGGTGTCCAAAAAAGTGAAACATATGTGAAACTTTTTTATTAGTAATTTCTCAGAAAACTATTATTCTTCATAAAAGTTAATTCTTGAAGAAAAAATAGTTTTGATAGAATATATATAACAGGTAGTCAAAAAATAGAAAAAAGCGGATTTCAAAAACTAAAAAATTAAATTTTTCTGATGGCCGATGGCCCTAAAGAACTGGAAATAAAAGCTAAGTAAAGTTTTTTCATATTCGTTATAGTTAAGGAGATATTTAGATTGAGAAATGGGAAACATTTTTTGCGGTTTTTGACTAAATATGGAAACATTTTACTTAGCATTTATTTACGATTTTGTCTGGCCTTTATTGAAATTTTTAGCTTTTGAAATTTTTTTTTGTATTTTTGGAACATTCTGTATATCTGACCTAAAGTTTAATACTATCAAAAGTATTTTTTCTTCAAGGATCAACTTTTATCAAGAATAAAGTTTTTTGAGAAATGAAAATAGAAAAGTTTCCCATTATGTGTTAAAAAATTCTTTATAGATAAAAATGTTTAAAGCTGACAATTTTTTTACATACATCCTTTTACTGCGAACCATTGGGTGGGGCCTACTCCTGGAAGGAGCAGTTAAAGATGCCGCGTCGTGAATCGTATCATCAGCTTTAGTGTTTTTTTAGATTACTCTAATCAGCTGAATTTTTGTTTGCGAATAGTCAATACCATTCTAAAAATAAAAAACAAATCCTACCATAGGTAAATTCTTTGGTAGGAGCAGGTAAGGTATAACTTGGCGACTTACTTAAAGGTGAGAGTGCAAACAAATATATAATTTTTCTTTGTACCTCACATAATAATATTTTGATGTAGAGAGCAGGACTTTTTTTTATAATATTGTATCATTTTCATAATTTTACCTATCAATAATTATTATTAAAAATTAATTATGGAAATTGAGAAACATAATTTATTTTATTTTTTTTAAATTACTAAATAGGCTAAAACTAATACCCTTGAAAAGTTCTCAACCTTCTTGAGCAAAAATATCTACATATATATATATATATATATATATATATATATATATATATATATATATATATATATATATATATATATATATATATGTATATATGTATATATGTAAATGTAATTCTAGTTGAGATCCTTTAAATGTTGTTCAGACTAACTACCTGGTTTTCTTTTGTGCGTCATTCGACCTGTTGTCCTTTCTTTAGAATGGTTAAAAATGTCTGCTTTAAACATATTGAGAAAAGTAACGTAAAAAAGCACTAAACCTGATGATACGCTTCATGCCGCGGCAGGTTTAATCACTCCTGCCGGAGCTAGGTCCCGCCCAGTGGGTGGTAGTAAATAAATTTGTAACTTATCCTGATTAAGCTATATCTAAAAAGATTTAGCTTTAAATATTTTTATCAATTAACGTTTTTTTAACAAATATATACGAGTGGCAAGAGTACATCGCACCTGCGGGAGCTAGCAGGAGACCTTTTTTGATCATTTTATAGTTTAAATACTTTGAATAATTAATTTGAGCTTTAAACATTTATAAAACGTTGTTACCCGATTATTACTAAACACTGTCCGGCTAGTACGAAGACAGGAACATTATTTGTGTTTAAGAAACACAAAAATAGTATAAAAAACTTTAAATTTACTTTATGCAGATTCTTCCAATATATTTTCCTAAGCTGATAGTGGTAATAACTCGAACAAAATTAAACAAATTAGCGTTTATAGGATTTGTATAAAGTTATTAGCAAATAATTATATTTGTATATAAACTGTGATACCTGTACGTAGTTGAATTCTGTACGAGGAAAGTTCTTAGTATAGGCGAATTAATCGATTTTTTCTTGGATCGATCAAGTTTTCTCCTCGAACCCTACGATTTCAAAAATAGACATACCATTATTTTGCACACAAATAAAATTTTTGTACTCCCACCAAAGAGAAACTAAAAAAAGAGTTTTTTAAACGGGGTTTTAACTTGACCATTCTCTCTCATCCTCAACTAAGTTTACACACTTATTTTATAAGGTGCCGAAAATTTGTATTTCTCCCCCGTCTGTCACGGAATTGAAAAACTTCTATGCTACTCGATTCACCTAATTTTGCACCCTCTCCTAGAGAAAGTTATGGGGCTTCGAAAAATTTTCATTTTCCTACATCTGTCACGAAATTAAAAAATGTTATACTACTCGATTCACCCAATTTTGCACACTTATTTTTAAATTTTGCTAACTGTTCTAGAGAAAATTATGGGATGTCGAAAATTTGTATTTAAATTCAAGGGTCCCCCCCTTCTCGTCTGCCACGAATTTAAAAAACTTTTTTGGTACTCGATTCACCTAATTTTGCACATTTATTTTTAAGTTTTGCACAGTTTGTTGGAGAAAATTGTGGCGTGTTGAAAATTTTATGGTTCACCACAAAATTTAAAATTCGTTATGCCCCTCACTGTCGGGGCCGTGGAAGAAGGGTTTTGTCCTGATCTGCTTTGGCTCGCACTTGTATCGTAATGTACCCAGCAAAACTGTGCAAAATTAGGTGAATCGAGTAGCAGTTTTTTAATTTCATGACAGATAGGAGGAGGGGGGGGGGGTAATTTTCGACACTCCGTAACTTTCTCTAGAAAAGTGTGAAAATTTTAAAAATGAGTGCGCAAAATTGTGCAAAATTAGGTAAATCGAGTAGTATAGAAGTTTTTCAACTCCGTTACAGACGGAGGTGAAAATGCAAATTTTTAACACCTCATAACTTTCTTTAGGAGGAGACGGGAGGAGGGGGGGGGGATAATTTTCGACACTCCGTAACTTTCTCTAGAAAAGTGTGAAAAACTTTAAAATAATTGCGCAAAATTGTGCGAAATTAGGCGAATCGAGTAGCAAGAAGTTTTTCAATTCCGTGACACAGACGGGGGGAAAATGCAAATTTTCGACACCCCATAACTTTCTCTAGGACGGTGTGCAAAATTTAAAAATAAGTGTGCAAAATTAGACGACTCGATTGACTTAAAAACATTTAGATATTTTGAAGGACGGTGGAGAACGGTGAAGTTTGCCCCCCGTTTAAAAAACCTGCTTTAGTTTCTCTTGGGAGGGTGTGCAAAATTTTATTTATTGTGTGCAAAATAATGGTATATCTATTTTCGAAATTCGTTTCGTTCGAGGGGGAAACTTCACCGACCTTTTTTTCTTCTTAGTAGTGTAATTCTTATTATTTGAAGTTCGTATTAAAACAAGACCGAAGCTTAAAACAGAGGATTGATTTATTTTCTATTTTGTGGTCAAGCAGTCGCGCCTCGGTGGCTGCTTACGTCACACGACTATCTATTTATAAATCTAACAAGTTTGCTACAAAATGGAAAAACGACTAAAAAGCGGGAAAATAAAAGGGTGTCTCTTGGCGTCCGCCTCTTCGCAATTTCGCACAGGCGGAAAATTACTGAATAAATGATGTCATTAAGAGCAGAGTGGATTACGCCTTACAATTGCTTCTGTGCTGCAGAATAGGGCACAATTTTGCAAATCGTTGTTTTTTTATGACGAACGAGTTGTTGATTCAGCCGAGCTCTGTTTAACTTTCAAGGAGAACACCGAGGCGGGAATTGCAGAAAATTACTGTAATGCCATTATTAGTGGATCGCTAATAGAATAAGAGAACGTTGAAAATCAAATTGCCCTTGTCACAAAATAGCTATTAATTTTTTTGAGAGAAAGAAAATAAAATTAATTACACTCTTTAACGATTAACATTTCTTTTAAGTTAATATTTTGAGCGCTGTGCACAAAAGCTTTAAGGCTGGAATCTGGACCAAATATTGTATATTACTAGCGAGTACCAGCGACATGTTCGCATATGGCAATAACGAAAGGGGTATAAAAAGGTCTTATTTAAATACCTCTTTATAAACCACGTTTTTTGTTACATTTTCTTTCAACAGGGGCTGGGGAGATTTTTGTTTAGAAATTATTTCCGATTTTTTGAAACAACACAATATTTAAATAAAAAATATAAGAATTAAGGGGCGGTTTCATCCCCTTGAAATTTGATTTTTTAAAAACCACTTTTTATCGAACCTCCACATCCTACAAACTGTATGCCAAAATTCAACTTTTTACGTCAAGCGGTTTGAGCAGAATCGTGATTAATCAGTGGTAATCAGTAATAAGTAATAAGTGGCCCGATATTTTGGAATACCCGGTATACATTTTTAAGAAATTTTAAAATATGTAAAATAATCAAATAAATTGCACGAGTTTAAGCATTTTTCCGAAAAAACAACCGTTTTTTAAATAAAAAATATTGTATTATTTAACAGGCGGTTTCACCACCTCGAAATTTGAGTTTTAAAAATCCCTTCGTATCGAAACTCTACATCCTACAATCAACCTGTATGCCAAAATTCAGCGTTTTACGTCAATCGGTTTGAGAAGAATCGTGTTTAATCAGTGACCCGATTTTTTGAAATACCCTTTATAATTTTTTAAGAAATTTTAAAATATATAAAATAAGTAAATAAAATACACGAGTTTAAGCGTTTTTCTAAAAATCAACCGTTTTTTAAATAAAAAATGTAATATTTAAGGGGCGGTTTCACCCCCTTGAAATTTGTGTTTTGAAAAATCCCTTCTTATCGATTCTCTACATCCTACTATCAACATGTGTGCCAAAATGCAGCTTTTTACGTCAAGCGGTTTGAGCAGAATCGTAATTTTTTGAAACACCCTTTATAAATTTTCAATATAAAAATAGTGTTGAAAGGTCTCAGTCACCAGACGATTTCAAAAAAAAATTATAGTAATCGGTGCAGTACAATTCTCTCTCGAACTTGCTGAAAAATTTGAGTTAGTGTTTTAAATAAAATAGAAAATACTATATTTTCGGAGGAAAGAATACTCTTGAATTCAAGTCTTTTCTGTAATTTTTACTAATTCTTCTTTTTTTTATTAATGTAGCATTGTACTTTACGACAGTTAGTCAAGTTCGTTCTGAACAAACTGTTCTTTCGTTTTGGTCTATCGCTTCTCATCAGAAAAATTTACATCGATTTCTCTGATTGGTCGCTCAAACGTAGTCTTGATTCCTACTTCATTGTTTCTTTGTTTGGTTATGTTTTGTTTTATGCTCGGTTTTATGTACTCCGTAAAATGTGTATTGTTTAGGGTAAAGTTATATATTATTCAATTGTATTTTCCATTGTAATGTACCGTTTGGTTCATTTTAGGTCTGATGAGGCCCGTTAGGGCGAAACATGTAGCCTATTCTTAATTTATAAACTTATTTTTGACTGAGACCTAGACTTTGTGTATATTTTTGTTCTTAAAATGAAGGTCAATATCAAAAAAGGTAATGTCATTTTATTTTCTCCTCGACACCAAACAACTTTTATTTGAATTTTAAATCACTGTCTCAAGATAAATGACTCACCAGTGATTATGAATGTCGAATTTGATTGCATCTCCCGAATCGATGGATTTAGGGTGCGGCTTTTGTTTATTTTCTTTCACCTCATCTTGATCAATTAACTGATTTGTACATACTTTTTTAATTTAGTTTCACTTATTCAAGTAACGTCGGTTACACGCTCATGAACTTGTTGCACTGACCTTAAGGACCACCATTTTTCTTTTAGTTGGTAAAATAATTGAATATACCTTAAGTGCGGGACAAGAAAGAATACCGGGCGGTCCTTAAAATAAAGGTTCATAGTCTTAAGCAAGCGGAAAAGTAAAATTTGTGTACGCAAATGAATTTTATGTTATTTCATTTGTTGTAATAGTTTGCTGCTTCACCTATAAAGTGCGCCAGCTAAGCGGTACGGAAAATTAATCGAGGTTTTAGTAAATTTCGCACTGGTCCACTTGTAATTGGGATGTGCCTAGAGTCCCATGCACTTGCCGCTAGAAAGTTCAAGCTATTTCCAGTGGCGCCTATACATTTCTAACATTTGTTTTCATTTCTATATAAATGCGTTGCGTTGAATTTAAATTATTATTTCGAAGTAACGGTGGCGAGCAAAAGAGGAAAAACAATTCGAAGCGGTGCACGTGAAGTTATTGCGAGTGTTATAGAGGCCTGTACTAGAGAAGCTGAAAATAATAGTTTGACTATTCCAATTCAAAATCGAACAGAACGCGCTGCATTTTATACTGGTGTTTCGGAAAGTAGTGTAAAAAAAATTCAAAGAGAACATAATGATCGCTCATGTTATACTTCACTTTTAAAATCTCCTGGTTAAAAAGACCCCGATTATCATAGAAAGATAAAATTGACGATGGTGATTTTCAAGTAATTCGAACAATAGAGGATTTTTATATAAACTTGAAGAAGGTTCCGACCTGCAAACCCCTACTTCGTGCTGTAAAGAACAAAATAGATTTTCCGTACGGGTATAAAACCTTAAATCGGCTTTTACGACCAAATGGTTTTGTTTGGCGCAAGTGCCAAACTAATCGAAAATTGCTCATTGAGAGACAAAATATTTTTCACTGGTGGGTGCAATATGTAAGGCAGTATAGGCAAGAAGGATGCAATATTGTGTATCTAGACGAAACCTGGGTAGATAATGATATGTCAGTGAGCAAATGCTGGCAAAGTGAAAGTGTTACAGGTGTTGATCAGGGAATCCGCTCTAGTAGTCGCTTTGTTGTAGTTCATGCTGGTTCAGAAGCCGGATTTGTTCCAGGTGCTGCTTTAGTTTTTCGCTCGGGACTAACAACTGAAGACTATCATGGACAGATGAATAGAGATAATTTTGAAAAGTGGTTGCTCGAGAAACTTCTACCTAACATTCCTCCCAAATCAGTCGTGGTAATGGATAATGCGTCTTATCATTCTCATGTAGAAGATAAAGTGCCAACTAAATACACTACAAAAGCTGATATGATATCGTGGCTTAAATCGAACAATCTTGTATATCATCCAACATGGAGAAAATATCAATTATATGAAGTAATATCAGCCAACAAGCCTAGAGAAAAAAAGTATAAAATTGACGGTCTTTTACGTAACCTCGGTCATACACCTTTAAGGCTGCCTCCATACATGTGCTACCTCAACCCTATTGAACTTGCATGGGCAGGAGTAAAAAAATATATTCGAGTGCGCAACACCGGTGAACTTTCAAATAAAGATTTAAATTAAATAACATTAGAAGCGATTGACTCAATATCGGCTGAAAATTGGAAATCGTATGATAAACATGTTCGTTCTATTGAAGATAAATACTGGGAAGTAGATGGCAAAATTGAAACGGTTATTGATGATTTAGTTATCACACTGGGATCTTCAAGTAGTGATGACAACACCTCATCATTTTCAGAGGAAGACAACGATTTAGAATCGAATTAGAATCACAGCCGTCAACCTCAAAAATGGCTTAGTTTTTTTTCGTATATTTTGTAAAATTGTTCGTAAAGTAGCTGTCAATGAACTGCTTCAAAATAATTAATTTTCTGTTCAATACCGGGTGTCAAAAAATATCTAATATTGCAATTAATATTTGAAAAACTACAGAACTCATATTTTTCCAAAATTAACACATCAATGTAGTTATAGTAGGGGAGCCAGCACTGATTCCTGTGAACAAGATTTATCAAAATTTTAACTTATGCAGTTTGGGCTATTCGGGTATGCCAAAAGTGACCTTTTGTCTCTGTCTGTCATATTACTTTGTACAGGGGGCGTCATTGTGAAGTAATATACAGGGCGTTTCCTAATTGCGTGCTAATGTTAAAGGGGGGTTAAGCTTGGACCTTTTTAAGAAAAAAGTTTAATATGAACCTAATAGTCTTAACTTTGGAGATACAGGGTTTTAAAAAAACATTTTTTTCAAATCCTAATTCTGATGCTATTATAGATAAATAACTGTGTAAAATTCTTCACTTCTTTTCTACATAAAAGGGCATTTTTTATTAACAATCAATTTTTGAAATTTCTACCAGTGGCGTGCATATGTAATTAATCTGGGTAAATCCGTATGCTCCTTAATGGATAGAAGACGTGTATCAAATTTCATGCAGTTATCTACAATAGCATCAAGAATCAAGAATTGGGATGAAAAACAATGTTTTCTTTTTAAACTTTACCATCCTGTATCTGAAAAGTTTAGACTTTTAGGACATAAAAACATCCCCTTTAACATCAGCACGCAATTAGGAAACGCCCTGTATAGTACTTCGCAATGACGGCCCCTGTATAAGGTAATATGACAAACGGAGACAGATGGCCACTTTTGGCATACCCGAGTAGCCCAAAGTCGAACTGCATAAATTAAAATTTTGATAAATCTCGTTCACTGGATCTGATGCTGGCTGCCCTTGTAAAATCTGGACTTGTAAATCGTGTATCACTATACTGGGTGGTCCAATAATAGTGGACGTAGGCAGTAGCCCGGGTACCGTTAATGACAGAACTCAAGAAAAAATATATTTATAGGTAAATCGATCAAGAAAAATCAAAACTAAATCATTTTAAAATTCGAAAGTTTGTCGTTTTTGCAACACAAAAGAGATATTCATTAAGCATAGTTACATTTTTTAATTATCTGAAGTGCGTATAGTCAAAAAGGAGTGCCATATTATTTAAAGAACCACGGGACACCACTGGTTTAAAGAGATTTCTTGGCCAACCTTCCTACACCGATTAACTCCGCCCGGTTTTCTTTCGTGTCCCGCACTATATTTACAATTATTTGATGTTTATCTATGTGACTTGGAGGGATTTTCATCGACAGCAACACACTAAATTTTCTACTATAGAGCGTGACAAAGTTTTTCTATGAACATACCACAAACGCTATTCCGAAATTAGCTTGATTGGGTTTTATCACTAGAGAAGTAAATTCGTACAATATACTATGCAGTACAATTCTTTATTATCCTCCCCGGCCGTATTTTTTTTATATCAGTGCATGATCTACTAGTACATATACTTGACACTTGTTTATTGCCGTCATTTGTCGGTAAATATGACACAAGTTAAAAGGTTTTGTGTAAATGCGTTCAAATGTTTGTCGAATATACAAGTGGTGTGATCTAGCGTCTTGGATACTTACCTAATGCGCAATTATTTGTGTATTTGTCAAATAGGCCAGTTGTGTGAGTCCGGCTTTAGAGAGAAAAATATTCAAAATGGTATCATTCTGCCATTTCTTTAATACCAACCTGAACACTTCCCAAAAAATTCATCCAAATCGGACAAACCATACCGGAGTAATCGGTGTATATACATAAAAAATACATAGGGTCGAATTGATATCCTTCTCTTTTCTTGAAGTCTGTTAAAAAGTTCTTGGAAGCATACAAATCTCATGTATTTTATACCTCACGTGACCACTAAGTTGAATGTTCTTAAGAGTCTGTAGGGCTAATTAAATTAAATTAATTAAAATAAGGAAGTTTTATAATGGAGAACATTTGAATTTTATTTGAAGTTAAAACTCTCGGTAAATAGAAAAATAAAAATACAATACTTTGTCCCCTCGCTCAGGAGAATATTCCAGTTAAGGATCACGTGAGGAATAAATTACTTCAGTTTTTTAAGTTTGCAAGAATTTTTACTCGCCAAATATGTAAATTTTGTCAAATTTATAATTGGCCGCCATTTTGTAATGAGTGATATTTCCCCATATTTCGGGGATGAAATAAGGTTGAATGGGCTTACTAACTGAGACTCATTTCATGATTTTTTCCTTCAAAATGGCACTCATTGGCATTTTTTGAAATGTTTAATCAAAAGTCTACCAAATTTTAATTTTAATTTTGTCCGGTTCAAAAAAAAAGGGGAGGCAGGAGGGATTGTAGATATAGGTAGACACGGTGACATTCGCTGTGTTCAGTTGGTGACAGATAAATCAAATTTGTAATTTTGAAAATTGTACTTCACCTATTTGAATTACCTATCACATTTAACTGTTCCAACAATTCAATAGTTATTAGAAGCTATGTGACGTTTATCAATTTTTGATGTTACTTTTGGTTTGTTAAGTACAAAATAATATCATAAAATACGCCAGATACACAGTGTTAATCAATAATTAGTCGTTCTCTAAAGATATAATTAAGTCTAATAGGTATTTCAAGAAATCCGGCTTAAAATCAGATAGAAGGGATGTGGGATTTATGGTTAAAAACATGTATTTCCGACTAGAAAACGAAATTGAACTATTGGATAAAATACAAAATATTTCAAAAGATATACTTATTATTTTTGTTTTACTCTGTAAACCTTGCAATAAACCCACTAATTACATAATTGTTGTATTCTTTTGAGATTATGCATTCTTTTTTAATTTTGATAAAGATTAATATGTATAAAAGTTTGTCTTTTAGCGGATTTAATGTAATAAGTAATGTGAAGTAACTCGTTTTATATAAAATCTCTCTTTTAGGTTAAAACCTTAATATTCCTTTTAAACCACTCAACCCACATGATATTAATGCAGCCAACAAGTAAAAATAAAAACCTGTATTAAATATCATAAAATGGGATTAGACTCAATTGACATTCTAGGAATTTATCTTACCCCAGTTGTACAATTGTAACTTAAGTTTAAATTAATCCAAATACCAAAGTATAATTTTTTCCCTAAAAGTGGGTTAATTTTCCAGAATAGCTCCAAAATTAGAAAATAATCTTTAGGTATAATTTGCTTATTTCATGCATTGATACCAATGGAAATATCATTTGTGTAGTATATTTGTGCAGATTAATTAAAGTAATAATTCTAAACATAATTTTAAGACCATAGCAATGAGAGATTGTGAAAATGTATTTGCCTATTTTAATTTTCATCTCATCACAATTTATTGTTTCGAGATCTGGACAAATGTTCATTGATATGCTTTTTTCAAGGCTTTTTTTTTAAATATCATATCATTTCCAGTCGTGTTTCAAACGGTGTTTACGAAACACTCTGTATCTATCAAAATTTACGCGTATACGCTGCAAGATTTTGCGATTCTAATCAACATTTCGTTTGAAGTAGGAACTTTAACTTAGAGGCATTTGATTAAGGTGATTTGGCCCCAGTAAGGAATGTTAAAAAAGGAAGACCTGCGTTCCGCTTCGTGACGAGTCATTGTTTAAAAATTTACAATGCTGCCAAATTTAGATCACATACAGCAACTCTCAAGGAACTTGCGAGTTGCCTGCAGACCTATTAATATATCTTATATCGCAATTGTTATTCAGTTCTTTTTTAAATGACGGTAAAAGTTCTGTCCATGGCAGGAGAGGGGATAGCCCCTTACCAGTGACATTAGAGATTTTTATATTATCAGACTTTCATAAGAAATCGTTATTGTTTAACTAAAATAAGATTTGTTTGGTTTCTATTAGTTTTTTATATAAATATAGATAAATATGTATATTTTTTTCAATAAATATTGCAAATATATCAGACTGTGTAATTGTAAATTAAGCTTTACTTTTTATAAAAATTCCTGTCAGAACACGATTTTCGCATGTGTATATAATGTAGGGACATTGGCGTAGCTAGAAAAATTCTTTGGGGGAGAAGGCAGAGGTCTAAAATTTAGCTAAAAAATTCAGGGCCGTTTCTAGAAAATGTTACCTATAGAAACGACGCGCGACGCCCGAGTAAAAATAAAATAAAAAATTACACTTTTGACGATTTTGTCGTTTATTTCTTTAACTTTCGGTTCTATATTTTGTTACATCGTATTTGTACTAGATAAAGCATATTTTTAATAGAAAATTGTACTATATGAAATATATTTTAAATGCCAATTTCAGTGTGTAGTGATAATGATTAATAGAAATGGTGCAAGGAAAATTTTATTTCGCAAATTTCTTTTGAAAAATTTAAAAACATTGAAAAAAAACTTAAAATATAACTCTCCTGCAAAAAAAATGTTTCCAATACTTTTTATTTTTTGCTTTAGGATCTTATCATTTGGTTTATTCAATTTCGACATTAGAAATTATTAAGGAGTCGAAAAACCATAAAACTGTTTTTCTTTATAAGCATTATAATCAAATTACATCTTGCCTTTTGATTTAGAAGGACCTTTAATAGTTATCAACTCTATTTTGTCAATTTTTTTAAGTTTAAGGTTATTTTTACAGTAATAATGATTGAAATTGAAAAAATTAGGTGATTTAAATCTTTATTTACATTATACAAACAAATAACGATAAAGCACTCAACTCGTCCATTCGTTCATTCGTCCACATAGTGTGGAGGGTGCGGGTCATTCATTCGTTTCGTTGCGCAGCGTTTTCGTCTTAAAAAAAGTAAGTTTTGACCTCGGCCAACCATTCGTCTGAATCAAATCTTTTGTTTTTTATGTATTTTTAAACATTGAAGATATATGAAATCCATGTGAACGTAATAAATAAAAATTGATGAATAGTGTAGATGAAAAATTCATCCAATCGTTGATTCGCCCATTCATTCATTCATATGAATGGATGAATCTAATGAACGATTTGATCCTACGAATCGAACCGAATAGTGAGTAGCGGGCTTAAGACAGGTTAATCAAAATTCCTGTTTTTTGTTTTTCAAATTTGCCTACCATATATTGATCGTTTTTCATGTTTTCTCTCATTGTTCCGTTTAAATCGGTTGAGTCGGGTCTAGACTAAGACGAACATATTAGTTAACAAGTTCGCGACCATTGTCAGTTAATAACGTTCACAGATTTTTAAATCCGGTAACATTTTTAGCTAATATTTTAAAAAGATTTTACAGCAAGTAACATTGTTTACTGAAATTATTTGTTGTACACAGCAATTTTATGGAATGTAACCTTAAAAACATAATAAAAACCAAACAAAAATAGGATGGTCGGAATATAATTTCGAAAAATTTGGGTTCTGATGCGGTAGAGA
>JAUTXW010005494.1:0-153347 GCA_030620095.1 Kuschelorhynchus macadamiae
ATAAGAATAAGAATTACGCTATAAATATTTATAAAGATTACTGTTTTACGTAAAGTGGATCTTTTTCATTATTTAATATATAATTTAATAAGCTGTCAGCTATTTCTTTAAAATCTTGAAGTTGTGTTAAGGTTGCCTATTTTCTCATATATTAAGGGTTATATATTTTTGTTGCAGCTCGAAACCTGTGAGGTTTGTCAAGACTTGCCATTTTTCTCGTAAGTATAATTATTCTGTGCTGCTTTTCAGTTGTAAAACTATTTTGATTGTTGAATATCATACAAGTTCACATTATATTTTTATGATTCATAAAATACTCAATTATTTTACATAATAATAAAATTACGATAATAAATAACATATACAAACCTCTTTGGGAACATGTTTCGTACTGAAATAAATATGAAACGTAACCAACTCGCGCACCAAGGGACTAGTACAGTCTCGCAAATGAGCTATGGATTCAAGGGTGTTTGCAAAATCAGTCCCTGGAGCATGGAGAGCTATGCTAATAGGAGCTCTCCATCTTTCCAGTAATGGCACTAGATTATCCATAAACGAATAGTCCGCGTGTGTGGTATAAGTAATCGCTTCCTCGCACTTAAACGTTCTCTCGGCTCGAATATAGTTATATAATACCCAGTAATCACCACGTTGCTGGGTCTTTGGCACAAAAGGTCTGTCCAAACAGTCCGTAATCTCTTTCACTTTTTCAAACACTGTTGGTTCTCTCTTCGGAGGTGGAGAAGATGACGGAGGTGGATGCAACTTTTCTTGTCTTATTGGCTCTAGGGGATGATGTCTGGTCGAATTGAGAGTTGTCGGCTGATCTGAAGGTGCTGAAAATTGGAAACAAATTGAATTTAAACGCAGTGAAAAAATACTTATGGAACTACAATTACCTGTTACACTTTAAAATTTAGGTATTTTAAGAAAAATCAAACTACATTCGTTCTCTCTGGCTTTTCGACTGAAAAAATCACAGTTTACCAGATGGCAAATCTGACAACAGATTATTTTTAAGAGTTTAAGAGAGCTTAACACCTCGTAGCTCAATACTGCATTCTAATACACGATTTATGTAACTTTACCTAGCAGATTTTTTGAAAAACGATTCAAATTTTTGTTTCCTATATCTGGATTTTGAAGACAGTCTATTTTAATAATTGTTATACTCATTTAATGATCAAACAAGTACTAGAGGACTGAAGTTTGACAAGCTAGGTAATGTTTAACATAAAAATAAAAAACTTTCTGGGAATAGGACACAATATCAAACCATTTTCAAAAACCATAATAATAGAAATTTGAAATTTTTTTATATTACAAAACTTCATTTACAATCTAGGTTTGTGCCAGTAGAAAAGCTGTAGGAAAAAATGGTAGCTGTAAAGTTGCCTAACAATTTTTATCTAAACACTTAGCTGTGCCATCATTTTTTAGGATGGCATGACGGCTTGAATATACATTTTCAGTAGGGTGATACTTAATATATGAAATTGATTCTAGAAATACAAAACTTAAAAATCAATGTATAGGAATAAGGCTATAATTCGGGTTACAAGGGCGTAGCGTCCATTAAAGCTGACTATCCAATTATTTCTTGTTAAAGTAACAGTTTTTATTTAAATCAGAAAATATTAAGAAACTTAAAATAAAAGAAAGACAACTGACGCCAAATCTGTTCTAGGAAAAAAGAGGGAAGTGATAAGTTCGTGCGGTGTTTCCAAACAGCTTGGTGCTCTAAATATAAGTGGTTGATAGCAAGTATTTTAATTTTGCCTGTATAAATTGCAAGTAAGTAGTGTAATCTGTTAGTTCGGTCGAAATACAAGTCCGTGTATTTTGCAATTAGTTTTCTAAATGCAATAAAAACAAAAGTTATATTTTGCTTCGTTATATTTTAAAATGGAAGATTAACAAGTATTCAATAATAAATAATGTTGATCCTTAAAAAAAATATAATACAGCCTACCCATAATTAAAAAAACCAAGCTACGCCAGTGTTCGGATATTTATAGCTTTTTCCATGATTTACTTTATTCGTTAGCAAGTTGCACAAGACTTACTATTTTAGAATAATATGCTAAATGTTTCATATTAAGGTCAAGAAAACCTGCGGCCTAAGTGTAATGTACTGTTGCATTATACCGTTGCTGCCTTTATGAATCCCTGTATAACATGGTGAGAAGTTTTAATAAGGTATATTATGTGAAGGAAAAACTATACTAATTGTAACATATTCCAACTTATTTTGACCTAACGTTCACATACGTTGTACCGTGCCCTCTGGATGCGAATTCAGAGATCATATTTTAAGTGAATACGTAATTTAAAATATTTCCGCAAAACCTATTATTAACATTTTTTGTTTTAAAATGTAAATTGGTTTTTAAATTTATATGATTTTAGCTAATAATTTGAATAAACTTTTACATAAACTATGTTAAATCGCTGAAATAAAACGTAAGAATATCCAGCTACAAATCAAAAGCCTATCTTTTAATAGCTGTAAACCTTAAAATAATGACCCGCCAATGAACTAAATAATATTTTTAGTTCATTTTTTATAGAAGGTATTTTATGCATAGAAATGAATGAAATCTTGTATACTTTGTATAACGGTTGTAGGAAAAATAAATTGTAATTTTTACTTTAGTTTTTAGAACACCTGGGGAGGGGGAACAATCATAATTTAATCGAAGAACCTTTCTAAACAAAAATCCATTTTCAACTAACTATGTATTATTTTCACAATTTTCTAGTGCATACAAAAACCTAATAAAATGTAAACAAAACCAACTAATAATCGTTTATGGTCTTGGCTGCAAATTCATTTGCAATTGAAGTTATCAGCACAAAAATAGATACATTTTTTTGTGATATCAGTCTATACCTACTTTTTGGTATCAGCCTATTTTTGTCAAGATTACATATACCCCGAAGAAAAATGGGATCAATTTATAAAAATGCCACTTTTTTTTAATATTGAAATATTTATTATTTAGCATAAAAGTGCAATTCTTAGTAACGCAAAAATAAATAACAAAAAATTATTTAATCAAAAGTGAAATTTTGTAAATTATCAATTTTTTTTAATAATAATACAAACAGAAAGTCTAGAGTCAGCACTGTTAGAATGTTGTGATAAAAATTACGATTATTTTATAAATTACGTATTGTAACCAATTAAATTTATCAAACAAAAGGTTAGGTATTAACATCCAGGCATATGCGATAAAGTATTAATTTAGAAACACGCGCGGTTCACTGATACACTGTGAATGTTTATAGCTAAAACTTCATCTTCCTTGAACATATTTATTTAACCTTTAACCAGATAGGTTAAAATACTTAAAGTCAAGAAGAGACGAGACAAAACCTTGTCGACTTAAATTTCGAGACGAGACGAGACAAGATTAGTGGCGTAACTACAATGGTGCGAGAGGTGCGATTGCACCAGGACCCGAGTCTTTGGGGGCTCGACAGCTTGGTTAAAGTCTACAGAAAAAACAAATCACATCAAAACTATTGATAGAACTAAAAACTATCGATTTATAAAAGAGCACATTTAATTAAGGAAATTACATTTAGAAAAACTACGCGACTTTTATCTATAGGCGCCAAACCAAACAAGCAAAGGGCCTTTTATTTTTACTTGGCCTTCGCCAGCAGGTTCATTTCTGTCGCAGCGGAGCGCTTTACGTCGGTAAAGATCAATCGAACAAAATTTCTACCGGGAATAGAGAGCGAAGATGTAAAATAATTACTGAACTGATAGTTTATTTTAAGTTATTTGCTATTTGCTTTGGGCAGGGCAGCATTACCGCCCGGCCGGCGCCCTGCTGCAACAAAAATCGTTTATATAATTTTCCTTATTTCATTTTATCAGTAAGTAGGTAACTTTTATTTATTATTATAATGAAAAAGGGGATAAGTTTCTGCTATATAGAAGAGAGGACTTTTTTTGGTCGTCACTTTTTCCCACGAGCTTGGGACCCGTAAATACGTTTGGGAGAAAATAATTAATCCGGCACTGGCTGCAATGCTTTTAGGGGATAGGGCCGATAAGGACCCGTAATCTCAAGCGGGCTTAGAGCTCCAAAAGTTGGAGATGCGGTATTGGCTGTGTGCTAATTGTTTGTGTTCTGTGT
Organism: Kuschelorhynchus macadamiae; assembly: GCA_030620095.1. Taxonomy (NCBI): domain Eukaryota; kingdom Metazoa; phylum Arthropoda; class Insecta; order Coleoptera; family Curculionidae; genus Kuschelorhynchus; species Kuschelorhynchus macadamiae. Next base: position 4,155 of record JAUTXW010005494.1, read on the forward strand.
TGAGTGCTAGACTAAAATAGGCGTATAATTGAAGTGATACTGATTTTACATCTTGTTTTGTGAGTATTCAACGTTGTAGTTGTGATAAAATGAATTACAAGCACCAATCGGGGAGCAGCTTAAAGAAAAAAAGCTGCGGAAAACGAAGCAAAACTAAAAAAGCATGTAAAAATAGACAATTTTTTTCAAGTTATAGACAATCGGCTAATCGTAAGTCGGTGTAATTAGAATTATTATTATACTTTAGAATGTTGTTTTGTATATTTGTTTCTTTTTTTTGCTAAGTTTATTTAAAATAGTTTATAAGGAATATATTATGGTTGATATATAACCTTATTTCATTTTTCTGTTATACCTATCCGTTTTGCTGGAGCAATTCTGAATGTTAAAACAATATTTCAATATTTTTTGGGGTTTATGAAATCTCCCAATTGTTTTTTATTTATATGTACTTAATATAGAGAGGGGAGGGAGCCCGGTTTTACGATTTGGCACCAGGGCCCCATGTTGGTCTGTTACGACACTGAACCCTTAGTCTTGTCTGGTCTCTTCTCGTCTCGCGGCATCACTATACGAAAGTAGAATTCCAACTACTGCTGAATAGCAGTTCTGTTTGGGCTTTGCTTATTAGAACCGTTTTTTTTTATTCGAATCAGGAAAACTAGAAACTTTAATTATAGCTTTTCGAGGACTCTTTTGAATTAGCCAAAATTTACATTCTAGGCACTCTGCGAGTGGAAAATGATATTTAAACAAATGGCAAAAATCTGGAATGCAATCTGAAAAATGCCATTGCGTCTCGGGACGAAATTTATCATAATTTCGACAAAAATCTTTATTTTTTTGACAGCTAAAAATTAATTTAAAAAGGGAAATCTAAGCTATAACATGTGATTACTAGTTTTTACCTGCAAACTAAGCATGTCCGGCGGCTTCCAAGTAAGACAGCGATAGTTGCTGAGGCTTTCTCCACGTGATCAATTTTCGCTTAGTTTAGAAGTTTTTCTCTGCAGGTACACAAAACACGATGATCGTTATAACGAATAACAAGATTAACCTTTGAATGAAAAAATTACCCCAGAAAAAGTCCGATTTTGACAGTAATGTATATTTAAAATTCTCAAAAAATCTCTGGTATAAAGCTAAGAAGAACGTTTAAGTAAACCCTCATTAAAAAGTAGACATTTAAAGGTTTCCAGTGATACTAGATAGCGAGCTAAATATTAAGCAGTATCATAAATTCTAAGGTTTTTATTTAGGGTCAATAATGAGATTTTCGAGAATTACCTTAAAAAGTAAGGTAAATGAATGTATGATTATTTACCACAGAAAGAAAGCAAGACCCTCTATGGAAGATAACGTCACACGAACAAAGTGACATTTATTCATAAAAATACGATTAAATATGTAAAACCGTAAAAATATTAAGCAAAAAAAATCATCAATTTTTTCCATATTTTAGAAAGTTTGCATGTAAAATCTTATTAATAAATAAATTAAACTTCTTTCAAATTCATATTTAAACATTAAAAAAATATAAATTTCAGTTAAATTAATGTAAATCTGGTCCCCCGATGTGTTCACATCATGGTCATTGCTCAGGATATCCTGAAATATCTTTTTTACATTTTCATAATTGCTTTACCGGTAATATTTTAGCAGATATTGGCAAAAAAACTAATTTTGTTGCAATTGTTTTGTAATATTTTGTTACACTTGCACAGAGACTAGCAACAATTGAAAGTGTTTCACTCCACCTGCCATGTTTAAGTAGATATAATGCCCTAAAAAGGGGTTATGCCATAGACATGTTCCAGTCTGTTACAGTAAAAGCAGTTAGTACCTAATAATTAATCCCTTAATCCACTTTGATATATTGTATTATTTACTTTTAATGGAGATTAAGGGCATATGTACCCATAAAGTTTTTATCAGCTACAAAATGTGTGCACTTAATTGTTTTATTTTGCTACATGAGAAATAATACCCAGAACACAATCTTAAAATAATATTCAATCATTTTAGTTTTAATAAATTTTGTTATTAAAGTTTTATTTGGATCATAACATTTCAGTCAGATTCAGTGACTCACTCCGTATAGAAACTAGATCTAAATTAATTCAACTGCTCTATCATGCTTGGTTGCAATTGTAATGTTAAATTAAAAGTCGCTGTAAAATGAACGCAAGGTAAGTCGAATATGACTTTGAGACGAACAATAAGAACACAAAAATTGTAAATTAGTTGGAATCGCAGGTCGGAAAGGTAATGAACCTTTGCTAAAAATAACACGAGATTTAATTAATTCACAAAACCTGTTAAAACGGTTATTGCCCTGAACATAATTATACAATAATTATAGTTAACAAAGTACTCAGAACTAGGTACACATTACGTATAATTGCAAACTACTTTGGAATCGGTATATAATTTTAAAATTTACATTTCAGTGGATAATATATATGTTTATTAAGAAACAGAAGCTTAAAATGTCTACACCTAATAAAAACTACTATTTTAATATAAACCAGCATAAAGCATAAAATCAATGTCATCGTGCTCAAGGCTCTCAAGGGATGCTCGTTTAAGGGCCAATTCTTCGTTTGCTACCGTGGTGTCTGCCCCAGCAAGGCTCATCGGCAGTTTCCTTGGGGGCATCACTATTAAAACCGAAATACCAAATCATATATATATATATATATATATATATATATATATATATATATATATATATATATATATATCTATATGTATATATAGCCGGTCAAGGTATCTTGACATGTTTAAAGTCGCTCGTCAAAATATGTCCAGTATTTACGGGAAAAAATAGGCGCATGCTAGTGAAATTTTGAACAGTTTTAATTTAAAGTTCAATAAACCAGACTTAACGATATATTGGGAACCGACTTTCGATTTTCGGATATAAATAACTGCTATCGTATTGGCAAAGAAGGATCAAAGCCTCGTCCAGTTATCCTTCAATTGATCTAATTTCTCAAGAAAAACAATATATTACAACAAGGACAAATTAACAAAATAAAAACACCTTGGTCTATCAGTAGCAAATGATCTTTGCCCAGAAGATAAAAAAGTACAACAGATTCTTCACAAGCATCTAAAAAGTGTGAGATCTTAACATTTGGAAGCAAACATAGTAGAGTCAAAGCTGATTGTAGGAGGCCAAGAGTATAATATAGAACAACTTGAGAAGATAGAAGAAGACACTAATCAAGACACTTTAAGTGAAGATAACACGACAGCGGATTACGAAGAAAAACACGAAGATACCCCAACTTCTAAAATACAAACAAAGAAAACAGTGTTGAACAAACATAATAACTGAAGGGGTCAATCGTTGGTGAAAACTACAGAAACTAGTAGCGACCACATAACGAATCGTAAGCAAACATTATTTAGATATAGCCCAAAAAATTTACTGAATAACAACAAAAAATAATATTCCAATATATCGATTTTAAATGTAAGAATAGGTGGTTTAATGTAGTAGTTGAATGTTTTTTTGTGTTGTTTATTTTTCATTTTACCTGCGAAATTTTTTTCGCTGACTTGAATATAGAAAAAAAATGAATAATTATATTAGGTACTTCGAATTGAGAGACATATCTACTATCGAATTTGATAATAACAAGCAAAAAATAGCCAAGAATAATTTAAGTATATTTCGTTCTAATATACGAGGTATCCATAAAAAATTTCTTGAATTTGGAGTAACAATGGATCAGTTTAATAATTTTTTCGACATAATTGTATTAACGGAAACATGGAAAGTAAATAATTCGGACCTATATAACTTAACGGGATAAAATTTTTAATAAAAACGACGGAGTCAATCTTTATATAAGAGAGGAGTACTGTATTAAAAGTGACATAATAACCATTGCTAGTTTAAAATGTATTCGTATTTCGTTCAAAACGGAGGCGACTACTAATATAGGCCTTACAGCAGTATACAAATGTCACGATATACAAAATAATGATTTTATTAACGAATTACCTAAGTATTTACAAAGCGCGACTGTTCAAACTGAATTTTTTTAGGTGATATAAATATTAATAATCTAACGAATATCTTAGTATGCTCTACGAAAATAGGTTTAAGTCAACAATTAATAAATGCACCAGAATTGAAAGAAATTCACGAACTTGCATAGATCATTGTTTTGTTAAAAGTTCATATTTTAAAAATAGTGAGATTTGTTCTGGTACACTGAACTGAAAAATAACGGATCATAAACCCTTTATAATACAACTAAATACCCCAAAAAATGCCAACATTAAAAATATAAATAAAGAATTCATTAACTATGTTTAACGTAATGAAATATTACCAGGTCCATTTTTTAATGATATATACTCTATTGACAATGCTAAAAATTCATTGAGTCATTATCTGATGCTATCAATTCTTGTAAGACAACAAAAATAGTAAAAGTGAATAGAAAAAAGAAACCTTGGATTACCCAATGAGTACTTAATTCAATAAAAAAATAGAGACAGAATCTATAAAACCTATATAAGAACTAATACAATCAGGAGAGTTTTGATAAATATAAATTAATCCGAAACAATATAGTGCACATAAAAAAAACTAAAAGCAAATTACTTTAAAGACATCCTCACTAAAAATAAAACAACTTCTAAGCGGATATGGCAAACTTTAAACGAATTTACAAACAAAGCCATACGAAACAATAAATACAAATATGAGCTAAAAAATGAGCAAGGTCTAGTTGCAACTGATACTAATCAACTAAGTGATGTTTTTAATAACCATTACATTTCGATAATAACTGCACTATTTATAAATGTATTAAAACGCCGAGTAAACTCATCCATATTTCTTCGCCGTGTTGATGAACCTGAAATAAACACTATAATTAATTCGCTAAAAAATATATAGAGTTCTGCTTTAAAAATTATAGCTCCATTCATAACTAAACCCTTATCATATATCATAAATCTGATATTTATTAGAGGCGTTTGTCCAACTCATTTTAAGACCGAATTTATAAAGCCATTATTTAAGAGCGGCGAGAGGAATAAACTTGAAAATTATAGACCCATAAGTTTATTATCGAACATAGGCAAAATATTCGAAAAAGCTCTCAAAAACAGAATACTCAATTTCCTAGACAAAAACGAGGTAATTTCCAACCACCAATTTGGATTTCAGAGAGGATTATCAACAAATGACGCTTTAGCCTTCTTAACTGAAAAAATATATAAAAATGTAGATAACAGCAGACCATGTGCAGCTGTTTTCCGGGACTTGGCAACGGCCTTTGATACTGTTGAACAACACGACTGGAAGAAGCCGGTATACGGTGACCTACACTGTCTTTTAGCAAGCTACCTTTCAAATCGAGAAAGTAGATATAAACGGAACACATGGCTTATCAAGGGAAATAAAATGTGGCGTACCGCAGGGTACTGTATTAGGCCCAATATTATTTAGCATTTATATAAACTCATTGCTTATTCAGAATTACACCGGGCAGATAATCTCTTTTGCTGATGACACGGTTCTATTTGTAGGGGGAAATTCATGGACCGAAATAGAAATCAAAATAAAAGAAAACATGCGCATGATAATAGAGTAGTTGGATAGCAATTTGCTATCCTTAAGCTTAACCAAAACTAAATGTCTTCCTTTTTCTAACATAACAGGCTTACCTCAAAATAACCAAATACAAATTATGCTGCCCTTTAGAAAAAATAAAGCCTGGTTTATACAAAAGGAGGATTGTGTAAATTAACTAAGCATACCATTTGACAATCATTTAAAATGGAATGATCATATCTAACATATAACAAAAAAGCTTAGATCGTTATTTTAATGTTTAAAAATATTTTAAAAACTATCTACATTGGAAAATTTGAGATTGGTTTATTTTGCACTTGTCCAATCTGCTTAGTTATGGAATTATTTCCTGGGGTGGTGCATATGACAACGTAATGAAACCACTACAAATTGCACAAAAGCGAATAATAAAGATAATGTATGGCTTGGGCAATAGATTTCCTGCTGAGCAAATTTTAGGCACTCGTACTTACTAGATATTAGAAGTATATTTTATCAAACTAAATTAGATTAGATAACTAAAATTATACAAAATTATAAAATTGTAAATAAATTAATTATACTGTTTTGGACGCCAAAAAACCGAAACAGTACCAATCTTGGCTATTTTTTTCAGAGGTTTATAGTTAGTTATATGAAAAATGTATTTGGTTATTTTCTTCTACTTCAAATGTGAATTGAAGTTTAGGATGGAAACTATTAAAAGCTAATAATACATTGTCGATTTTATTTTCTGGAATTAAAGCCAAACAATCGTCAACCTACCTTTTACAAAAAGTAATATTAAAATCCAATTTTTCGAGAACTCTTTCTTCTAAAAACTCTATTACTATTTGTGCCACTGTGGAAGAAATTGGTGAGCCCATGGCGCAACCGTCTAATTGTTGGTAAAAATCATTTCTATATTGGAAGTAGTTACTTAGGGTTACAAAATTTAACGCTTCTATATATATATATATATATATATATATATATATATATATATATATATATCTGTGGGGAGGACGAACAACTTTTTAAAGATATAAGTATCTTTCTTAAATTAAATTAAAAGTATAATATTTTTAATCAAAATTACTTTTTGAATTTAAAATAACCCTGTGGCAGCATCCAGAGATATGTAGAGAATCACAAGAATTATAAAAATAGATTTTGCTATAATATCGATCCTGATATTCTCTAATATCAGTTCTGTGCATATAAGTCATTGCAATTTTGTTTTTTTTTTTTAAAGAGACTAGTGTTTATTTAGTTATTTACTATTTCAAAATTTTCTAGAGCAAACTGCTATGCAGATGAGAATCAATTATGCATGACCTTTAACCCTAAAGAATATCATAGAGCGGAATTTTTATTAAAGAACGAACTACAACTATTAAGCAACTTTGCTAAGGGACACAACATAATCCTGTAAAATTAATGTTTACTTTCTTTTTGGCGGGCGGCCGACTAATCCTATTGTTGTCAAAGTTCACGGTATTGTGCTTTAATTGTTGGATACAGTCAGATCATTAGGACTAATAACTGTTAAAAGATGAGGTTCAATAGACATATCAATAGCTCTATTAAAAAGGAATATATCACAATTTCAAGTTTCCTGGAAGATGCATGGAACGAATACAACAAATTATAAACATAGTTTACTGTAATGTTGATTTTTAATAAATATAACAAAATTTATGTTATTAAGAATTATTACACTGTAAAGTTGAAATTACTCTAAAGTTGGAAAATATGGATTTTTTAAACTTACATAGACCATGATGAAAAATGTAGATATATACGTCTTCGGCACACATTTTATTAACTTTCTTCATGCCCCTTATCAAAAGAGATAAAAGTAGTTTGTAGTTGTCTGAGGTGCTTACAAGAGATTCCTCTAGCGCGTTACATAAGGATTACAATGTATTCTAACGTAGTCTAACCGTATGGAGAATCAATTAAATTATTTATAATTTTATATACAAAAATACCATCAAACATTACCCTACGAACATACAAACTGTCTATTTTATACAAAAGATAGATTACTTTCATGTGTATTAAAGTGTATATGTATATCAAATCGACAATTCAGATCATTAACCAATTTTTTCTGAACAGCTCTAAGGTCAGATATGAGGTTAAGAGCCTCAGCAGGTTCCCGTGCACGCCGAAAGCCCTTAGCTTGGCAACGAGAGTAAGGTGATGAACTTTATGAAAAGCATTCGAAAAGTCGGCGTACGTAGCGTTTACAGACTCCCCACCCTTAATTAATTAAAATGTATCCTGCATGAAGCGAATCACTTTGAATAAAGTAGGCCTTTTTCTAAAAAATCATGATGTGTGTCAATAATTGTATTCTTACATCAAAAAAACATTTCATTAGTAAGAATTTGACCAAATACCAAATAAATTCAAAAGTAAAATAGGCTTATAATTTGTGATATCTTTTTTTTTCCTGATTTAAAGACTGAGAATGGCTTGTACCAATTTCCACGCACCTGGAAAGGTTTCCAGGGATAGACACTTATTGTACATAATATGTAGTGGAACTGAAAAGGAATAAAAAAATTATTTTAAAAAAAGCTGGAAATCCGTCACAGCCCGCATCCTTACGAGCATCCAAATTCCTGAGGCACCGTAAAATATATATAAAATATAATTTTTATCAACATTTTTTACATTGAAATAATTTTGTAAGCATGGCGGACTTATAAATAAGTACGTGTGTGTTGTTAGGTTCAAACATACTGCTGAAATACTCAAAAAACAGTTCGCAAACCGATTGTGTATCTGACGCAACTTTATCTCCAAAATGATTTTTTTGAGGATATGTTCTGGTATTTGTTTTATTATAAATAAAAGACCACTTTTATATACATGATTTTTGTAATCTAGATTAATAATTTTATACTCTTTTTCGATAAATAGAAAATTGTTTATAGACATTCGAAATTTGCGAGTGTTTCCAATTCTTATGATGAATATCTTTCTGTTTTAACAAATTAATAGTATTCCTAGAAAACCGAATAGGATATTTACACTCAGTAGATTTTTTTCGGAACATAATTATCAACCATCTCATTTATTTCGTCGTAAAATGTGGATACGTTATTGCTCAAACCCTCCATCGACAAAGGCCCACCTCCAATCGATTTCTGAGATACGTCGATTAATAAGGGGGTAATCGGCTCTATAAAAAAGCTTTACACAATAGGACCTTTTTTGTATCAGTTTTGTCATTAGTATGAAAGTAAAATTCCAGTGGTTTATGAGATTGAACTCAGGTACAAAAACTGCCTCAGAGAACCTAATAATTACGTCAGTAAGACCTCTCGCAGGCACCAAGTCAAGTACATTATTGTGAACATTCCGTGAAATTGTATTGATAAAGTTCCAATAAACATAAATAGTTAACTAAAATGTTTCCCATGGGACCCGCCGCTCAAGAAGGTATGCAATATTTAAGACCCCCATACATGGACACAACAAATTAATATAGACTTGCCACCTTCCAGAGCTGTGGATACCCACAGGTCCTCCACCATTTATTGCATAATATCATTTCTTTTTTCAATTCACACCAAGTTAACTACTTATTATAATTTAATTTGAATAGTGACAGATTGACTTGAATTACAGTTGGTACGTAAGTAACGAATGTAACGATATATAAAAGTAACGAATCCAAAATTCCGAGTCCTACTACCTAAAGTAACTAATCATTACAAATCCTTAAAAGTAACGAAACTTTACATCACCAATTAGCAGATATTGCTTAATTGCGACCTGAGTGTTATCTACATTTCTTTGTAATTCATTGCATTATATTTTTTCTTTTAATAAAAGCTTGACACTGTTTTAATAGTTCAAATTATTTTCTAGGACCAACCTCCCTATAACCGACAACTTCATGAATTAACCTAATATTAGTTTATTTTTAGTTTGATTGATATAACTTACGATCTTGTACTAACGGCGCCGATTCAATTATCTGACTATCCAAAGCTGCTAAACTTCTCCCGGACTGTTGAAGCTCTCTAATAACAGGTCCACCACCACTGTATATCACGTGAACCGCAAGATATATTAGACACAGAATGATCAGAATTTTAATAATGAACGATTTTCTGTTGTTATACATCTCGATTGCTGCGTGTTACGTGTTATTATTCGATGATACACCTGGAAATAAAAGCACATCATAATTTAAAGAAATATGACCTAATTGATATAGTTGTTCGTCTTCTAAACATGGCTGCAGTAAATAACTTTTAAAGAAAATAGAAGGAATTAGCCGAAGCTACAAAGACTTAATAATTAATAATAATCTAACGAAAGGAGATTTTATGTAATTAGGCAAATATGTATGGAATGAGTCATTTTATATTTTACAACGATCGCTAGCAAATACTCAAAAAGTTCATACCAAACAAGGTCTAAAGATGATTAATTGCACGTTTAAAAGTTATTTCCCATTAGTTCTTCAACAGTCCCGCGCCTCATATTAAAATAGATATTCATTTAAGCACGGCACTGTCTCATGCATCCTCGGATTGCCTCGTTTACGTTCATGCTCAAGTAAATGGGCACCTTTTTGCCTTTTTGACAAAACATCTATATTTTTGCATTGAACGAAAACTCCAATAGACGCCGCGAAACCTAGATTAGGTAGACCGGGTACTCGACCGGGCACATCTTACTTTTGATGTCTATTTTTCTATTTTTAATAGTCAAAAATATTTTAAATACCTAGGTTTTATGGCGTTCATTAATTTTGCCGTGAAATAAATGGATGATATTTCTACTTAACTGTAGATTTAGTACCTTGTAGAAAGAGCATAGTTTCACACTCGTATGGCTTGTCAGACTAATGTGAAAACTACTGTTTTGCTTTATTATTGGCAACAACTTGAACACAAAAGAGAAAGGAGCCTGGTTTTAAAAATGATGTGATACAAATCCCATATTTAAAATGCCTGTGCTATGACTTAACACCTGGGGGCAAATTTATTAAATGCAGGGATACCAAACCTAAGTATAGATCTTCTAATCGAATAATTGTATTGATGCGTTATTTACAATAAGAGATAAGATCCATTTTATGTCCATACGACTTTTTGGGCGTTGGGTTTATAATAGGCAACTCAAAAAAATATATTTTTTCCATTTAACTGCGTGCTGGTACAAAATTTGGCTGTATAAACTAAGTATATGTTACTTCGCTTTCTAAAGAATCATAATAATAGGTATATAAGGTAAATCCCCAGGTAAATCTACATAGAAAAGAGAAAATTATATAATAATTGTAAAACAAATATTTGAATAGATACATTTTCCTAGTATGTAGGCGGCAACACAACAACAAAATTACTTGAAATGATTGGAGAATCACCTAAATGAAACGTTGTTCTTAAATCAAGATCAGTAACGCACCGAGAAATTACTTCCGGGGCGAGCTTTCCAATATTATCCATTAAATTTTGGGCTTTGAAACCGCTTATATTTTAACTTTAGGTTTCGGATCTGGGGGGGTTAACCCTCAAAACCTCCCTCGGTGTTCCACTGATCATGATTAAGGTATTGGAAGTCCAACAATTTCACTAAAAATATCACATTACGTACCACTACCACCTTCAAAAAGGAAACAAAATAAATTAGTTCTCCAAGTAATATAATACAAAGTCTACTAAATATTGCATATATCTCCTCAAGGTATTGTTTTAAATATTCTGTTTTCCGGTTTTTCTGCCTATTGCATTTCTTACTTTTACTATTCTGAATTAAGGCAATGAACGTATGTAAATTTCAATTATCAACCTTTAATAACAAGAAAACAATAATTAAAAACGGGCATATGGTACAAATCACGTCAATAGTTTTCGGAATTTATCTACCCATAATGACGTTTCATAAATGTTTAAATAACCATATTTAATGTAAAATGTTTCATTTGCTGTCTAATTTTTAAAATACCCTATATCCAGCGTGGTCCAAGAAATATGCAACATATGGAAAACTTTTTAGTAAATTTTGAAAAAAAAAAACAGTAAATTTTGAATATTTATTGTATTTCTTTCCAATAAACATAACATGCATTGAAACTAAGCAAAATCAAGTAATCTGTCCCTAAATGTTCAGAAAATAGGTTAATGTAACTTATTTAGACTTATATTTTTTATGATTTTGTCTGTTTCAAGGGCATTTAATTAATCCTGAGAAATTTAAAAGTAATTTTTATAGGAAGTTAAATGCCTAATCACTTTAGCACGCCTACAGAAAAACTTGAAAGACAATCCAAAATATTAATATTTTAATGTTTTTAGTTTTTTTTTTTAGAATAAGTGGCAATTATTTAATAACTAAAAATAGGTTTTCATTCTAAACAACTTTTCTCTATAACATTTTGTCATATTTTTAAAATTAAGGGTACTTTATTCTTGATCAGATTTAAAAATTTTTTTTGCCTACCCTGTGTACCTTTCGACTCTTACTAAAACTACAGTATCTTTTGATGCTCTATTTTTTTATAAAGAATAAAATTTTTTGAGCAATAACAAATAAAAGTTTTCTCTTCTTGGACCACTCTGTACATAGAGAACACAACTTTTAGGTAGTTGGTATTGTGTTGCATTTGTTATTAATAATACGTAATAATTAACATTGCCTAAAATAGCTGAATAATGTTTAATTCGTTTATGTCCTGTGTCAAATTTTTAATTCATGTATTAATTTAATATTTAACGTGCCTAATTATTATTTTATAACAATTACAGTCCAAAAATAATACTGTCTTTTTCGCCTAGTTATCTATATAACAACTAATCGACAAATTAATTAGTTAAACATATATAACCAAAATTATAAAGATAAAAGTAAATGTCCAGCGGCTACCATAAGCTCGTTCCACTGTGCGCCATCCATATGGGCAAAGTCGTGCAGCGCACGATGCACTACCGTGCCAGGCTCTAAAGGCGTTGCGAGGCGTCTTTTATTTTAAATGCGAAATAAATTTCAACTCCTCCAGTTTAAAACTAAAACAGCAAAATTAAAATAGCAAAACACACTTTTTGCAGAGAAGTTCCAAAGAAAAACCTTATTCATGCATGTAAAAAGGAAAGAACTTGAAATTATTCTCTTGCCTGAACGCATACTACCAGGGGATATTTATACACGGGGCGATCGACAGTCTCCTTCCTTCGTTTAGAATTATAATTTCGTAAGTCAATAATCTCTGTGAGTTGGGCAGCCCTATTGAAAATATAGATGTTACTTTAATGACTAAATAAAAATTATTGAGGTAAGTGAATTTAATTTACATATTAACGAATGTTTAGTGCTCATTTGACTAGTGATTTGTGATTTTTTAATATGTTTGAAATACAAAATATGTTTTTTATCTCTATAATTAAAACAAATTTTATACTATACTATTATGAAACCAACTGATAACGCTTACTATTGCTCATGTAAACTTATTATAGCATTTTAGATTTCTTTTTAGAATCTAATTTTTTAAAACGTCATTGTTTAAAACGGCATTTTTTAAAAGACCCCGCACAGAAAGCATTGAAAGCAAGAAACATTTTTTATATGTACTGGTCTATATACACAGTAGTTGACCTTTTTAAGAAAAAAAGGGGGTCCATCAATGGCTAGTTTCGACGATGTGGGGGATAGTACGTGTAGGGTGTAGAAATAGAAATATCCCAATGTCTACATTCCTCATTTTTTCATTCCATTAAAGAAAAATTGCAGCTTAGAAAATAAAGGATGTCTTATTGCTTAAAACATATCCCTATGTACCACCACTACGTGATATTACAAACATTTTACGTCCCTTGATATTTAACCAAATTAAAAATTTAAATGGTTTTTATTTTTTAATTGAGATCACAAAACACTTTTGAGTGCATGCTTAGCCCAATTCCATTTTAAAATACGAAAGAATTATTATTTAATACATACTTAAAGTAACAAAAATTGCATGTTTTTGTACACTATTAGTTTACGACTGGTCTTTGGACTACTTAAGATTGCTCAATAACTATCTGAACATATACTTATTTATTTGGTTAATTACATTGTTTAAAATATTGCAATACAGGACACTCCAAAAAAATTAACCTATATGTATTTGATTTGCAAAAATGTACACAATCATCACCTATGGGTAATATTTCTATTAACTATAATCTAATTTACTTGTATTTCTCATGTTCGGGGTTATTTTGGAGATACAGGGTTGCGGTTTTCACGACACCGTATGCTACTTTATCGTGGAACTTAACATGCCGTAAACAACGTATTCCTAGGTCTCTTAATTTCTGAAAGACTGGGGATTTCGTAAAAATAGTCCAAATCTATTTTGTAATAAATATCCAACACAAAAGCTTGTTGATTGTTTTTTCTCTACACAATACTGAACTGAGATTATGAATACAACGTTTCGTTTCAGGGGCTCCATCATCAAAAGTTGTGTGATACATCACGGTACTTAAAAGTATATAAGCTACAAAAAAAATTAAATAAAAATCCAGGTTCACATTTAAAAACGTTGATGATGGGGACAAAATAAATTTTAAACAGCAGTTTCGCGAAAAAGCAGCAGAGTGTCGGGAAAACCGCAACCCTGTACATGAGGAATACAAGTAAATTATGTTATAGTTGAAGAAATATTATCCATATATGACGATTGTGTACATTTTTGCAAAACAAGAAATATTCGTAAATATTTCTGTTTCGACCCAAACATATAAGTTAATTTTTTGAAGCGCGCTGTATTGCAATATTTTAAAGAATGTAACTTACTAAATAACAGAAATAAACGTTCAGCTAGACATGGAGCAATCTTAAGTAGTCAAAAAATAAGTCGTAAGTGAATAGTGTACAAAAACATGTAAAAAGTTAGTTGATTTTGATATTTAATACTAATAATATTTCTTTTGTTACATATATTATGTAACAGGTGAGTTTTTTAGGTTATTATCACTCTGTCAAAATATTTTAAAATGTAAATGGACTAAGCATGAACTTAAAAGGTTTTATGATTTTAATTAAACAATACATATACTGCTACTAATTTTCAAGTTGGTTTAATATCGAGGGCCGTAAAATTGTGATCGCCCTACAAAATGGAATGCAATATTACGTATAGTGACATATAAAGATATGTTTTTTACGTAATAACAAATCATTCGTTTCATTTCCTATGCTGATATTTTCCTTTAATAGAATGGTTGATTGAAGGAAAAAGGAAGATGCGCAACCTTATGGGCGAATTCGTGGCAGTGCTGATTTCATTCCACTTACATTTCAGCTGCTGTACGGTGGAGCCGCAGTACGACAAACGCATAAAACACCCATTCGCAGTCGTGCCGCGCAATATTATTATGGTTTATTGATCACCGAACGTTATTATTTAATCCAACAAAAATTCTATCGCTTTAGCCATTAACAGGGCCGTACAATTATAGGTCTTGACAATAAGAAAAAACTTTGTGTTAATTTATGATTACAAAATAAAGGAGATTATTTTAGATATACGATTAAATCTAAATTTTAATTTAGAAATTATTGTTACTTACCTTTTTTTTAAGACAAAATTTACTGTTTACATTATTCTGAACTAGTAAATGTACAGGGTGTCCCAAAATTGAGCGTTTTTCCAATGTTTCTGACAAATAGAGCCCGTCATCAGTGCTAATTTATAATGAGTACCGAAACTCTAGTCAAAAATCTAATCACGTCATATTGTCGAGAAAAAAAAATGGCAATGAGAATGAATTTTTAAATAACTTCCGGAGTAGAACAAAAAAATGAAATATTTTTGTTAGGTACTTCTTTTTTGATTCTAATAAGGTAGAGAGAAATAAATTTAACATTTGCATTACCACATTTTGGGCTTTAAGATAACGTAGATAAATGAATTTTTGACTCGACGCGGGCTTTCAGTTCCTCGGCAATTATTATTAACTAGCATTGATGATATTTTTTTAGACCGAAATATCGGAAAAATGTTAAGTGTGATACGCTGTTGGATTTAGAATTAAAGTTACTGTTTATAAAGAAGAACATACAATTTTTGACTATTTATATAGCAAAGTTTATAATGAACGTTCGGGGATGAATCGTTGAATCGTAAACTTAAAATCTTAAAATTAAATAACATTTTGGTAGAGAAAATATTCCCAATTTCAAAACGGCATTTGATTGAGCACAAAACTGGGCAACTTGGCCACAATTTAAACTTTTCTATATCTCGTATAGCTTCTCCCAATGGTCACCCTAGAAATTGGAATACCCTGTACACCATGTGAGCGATTTTCCATGCGTTTTTTTAAATTAAAAATTAAAGAAAAAATATTGTTCATAAAAGATTTTATTTTTTTTACAATGACTATATTTCAAAATTTTCAAACAAAACGTAATTTAGAAATAATACATACTCAAAACAGTAGGTAAATAAATATGCAATGTTTGCATTAAAAAGATAATGAAAATTTCGAAAAAACGTGAAAATAAACTTACATTTAACTACTAAATAGGTACTATCCATAAATATTGAATACATACAATTTACGCAACTGGTGTTCTTTTTACTTCCCTCGTAAATGGGAAGTATTGTAATCGTGAAAAAATCACTGTCCGAGATTTTTTCGGATCTTCACTAGGGTTCCTAGATGACGAAAAACATGTTTTCTCAATTCCATCGGTCTGTCTGTCTGTCTATTCGCGGCGTAGCTAAAAAACTACTTATCCGATTGACTTCAAATTTTGGTCAAATATTAAGGGTCTTATGGGGATGACCTGGAAACATTTTGGTAAATCCAATATGGCGAAACAAAATGGCGGCCTAGTGAAGTATTAAAGGAATTAGTATTAAAAAACTACTCATCCAATTGATTTTAAATTTTGCAAAAACATCAAGTATTATTTTGAAAACAAGTGATAACATTTTGGTAGGAATCCAAGATGGCGGAACAAAATGCCTGCATAATAATTTGATTTCAAATTGTGTGCCATAACTAATTGTGGTATAGGGATCAACTAGTAAAATAGTGGTATTAATTCAAGATGGCGGAACAAAATGGCGGCCAAATAAAATGTTTGAAAAAATCACCCTCTCAGGTTTTGCACATCTTTACGTTTTAGCGTCGCTAGATGCCAAAAAATATGTTTTATCAATTCTGTCGTTCTGTCTGCCAGTTCACGGCATAGCTTAAAGACTACTTACCCGCTTTGCTTCAAATTTTGGTCAAAAATTAAGGGTCATATGGGTATGACTTGGTAATATTTTGGTAAAAATCCAACATGGTGAAACAAAATTGCGGCCAAATAAATTTTTTGTCATCATGAAGAAGATCGTCTTAGGGTTTACATATCTTCACGTTTTAGTGTCTCTAGATGTCAAAAAACATGTTTTATCAATTCCGTCGATCTGTGTGTTAGTTCGCGACATAGCTTAAATACTACTTACCCGATTGACTTCAAATTTTGACCAAAAATTAAGGGTCATATGAGGATGGCCTGATAATATTATGATAAAAATCCAATATGACAGGAAAATGTGAAAAAAATTTTGCTAGAGTGGTGTATTATTTGTAGTTAAGATTTAAAAAAAAAACAAGTTTTTTATAAATTGTCGATGTTTCGCAATTTAATTGTTGCATCCTCAAGACACATATATATAGATCTAATATGGGGCATGAAACCCATATTATCAGAACTTTTACTCCGTTGCATATATTTCCCAGATATTAAGTTCCTAAATGGTTTTCGTTAACAGTCCTCTTGTTTTTATGTTAGAGTGGTGTATTATTTGGTGTTAGGATCTAGTAAAAAAAAAACGAAAGTCTATTTTTAAATAGTTGACGTTTCGCAACTGTATTGTTGCATCTTCAGGATACATATGTAGATTCTATGTCCAGTATGAAACACATATTATCAGTCTTTACGTATTCCGTTTGTTAGCAGATATTTTCCAGATATCAAGTTTCTAAATGGTTTTGGGTAACTTGTAGTAACTGGTAAATTCTCTTGTTGTTATTTTAGAGTGGTGTATTATTTGGAGTTAGGATCCAGTAAAAAAAAGATTTTTAAATTGTCGACGTTTCGAAACTTTATTGTTGAATCCTCAGGACACATAGATTCTATATCCTGCATGAAACCCATATTTTCAGTCTTTACCTACTACGTTGGACCGCAGATATTTCCTATATTAAGTTTCTAAATGGTCTTCGTTAACGATCCTCTTGTTTTTATGTTAGAGTGGTGTATTATCTGGAGTTAGAACCTAGTAAATGAGCAAATGTCTTTTTTTAAATTGTCGACGGTTCGCAACTTTATTGTTGCATACTCAGGACACATAAATTTTATACCCTGCATGATACTAGGGTTATCAGTCTATACCTACTCCGTTGGTTCGGAGATATTTCCCAGATATTAAATTTCTAAATGGTTTTCGTTAACGATCTTCTTCTGGTTATGTTAGAGTGGTGTAGTTTTTTTGGGTTAAAAAATATCTGCGGACCAATGGAGTAGGTAAAGACTAATATGGCCTTTATGCAGGATAGAAAATCGATGTGTCCTGAGGATACAACAATAAATTGGAGAAACGTTGTTTTTTTACTGGATCCTAATGCCAAATAATACACCACTCTAACATAACAACAAGAGGATCGTTAATGAAAACCATTCCGAAACTTAATACCTCAGATATCTGCGGACTAACGGAGTAGGAAGAGGTGATAATATGGGTTTCAATTTAAGATGGTGAAACAAAAAAATCGCCGAATAAAATTTTTAAAATGCAGAAAAATTAAATGTGAATATGGGATACTTATTAAATTTATTTTAAATTATGCCCAAAAGTCAAATGTGACCTAGATAGAAAGGAAATGGTAAACATATTGGTAGGAATCCAATAGGAACAAAATGGCGCCCAATAAAAATGAAGAGACAGTATATGTAACACATATATACTGTGACTCTGTACTGAGCTAACTTGGATCACACTTCACTTTTCCTAATAAAAGTAATAATCATAACGAGGGAACTTCCGGGTAAAGGAATTTACCGATTTTTTTACATACAACATGAAAGTTATATTTAGTTGTTTAATTATAAATTGTAACGCGAGCTATACATGCAGATTTTTAAATATTAGTATATATTTTTGTTAACGCCATTTTGCTGCTATTAAACAATTATGCGAAATGTCCAAATTTCTGCTTGAGACATTTTCTCTGTAAATAAATATAGGAAAAAATCCTTGTGCTACTTTATTAATACAAAATAAAGCAGATTGTTTTAGGTCTACGTTTAAATCGAAATTTTAATTTACTAATTATTGTTACTTACCTTTTTTTAAGACAAAATTTATTTTTTTCATTATTCTGAACTAATAAAGTTACAGGTTGTCCCAATATTTCTGACTACCTTCATCAGTGCTAATTTATGATGAGGAACGAAACATCGGGTCAAAAATCTAATCACGTCATATTGTCGACGAAAATAAATGGCAATGAGAATGGATTTTTAATTCCGGAGTAGATCAAAAAAGTGAAATATTTTTGAATTAGGTACTTCTTTTCTGATTCTAATAAAAGAGGTAGTGACAAATAAATTTTACATTTCCATTAGCACATTTTTGCCCATTTCAAGAATGACGTAAGTAATTGAATTTTTTACCCTACGCGGGCTTTCCGTTCCTCGGCATTCATTATTAACTAGCATTGATGATGGTTTTTTAGTCCGAAATATCGGAAAAATGTTAGGTGTGATATGCTGTTTGATTTAGAATTAAAATTACTGTTTATTAAGAACACAAAATTTTTGACTATTTAAAAAGCAAAGTTTATGATGATCGTTCGGAGATTAATCGTCGAATCGCAAACTTAATAACGTATTTTGGTAGAGGGAAAAGGTGGCTGTGATGATGTGACATTTATTTGAAAATATCTTTTTAAAAAACTCGGTAGAAAATTAAAAGGATTTTCAAAAATCTCTATTTTTCCGGATATCTATTAATATCCTCAATTTCAAATTTGGGCAACTTTTTTACAGTTTGCAATTTTCGATATCTCGTATAGCTTCTCCCTCCTAGAACTGGGATACCCTGTACACCATGTGAGCGATTTTCCCTTTTTTTTAATGAAAATACAATGACTTAGGGCATAGATAAGTAAAAGCAAAGTTGAAATAAAATGACTATTTCAAAATTTTCAAACAAAACATGTTCTTAAAAAATAATACATAATCAAAACAAAAGGCAAATAAATATGCAACGTTTGCATTAAAAAGAAAATGAAAATTTAGAAAAAATGTTAAAATAAACTTCGATTTAACTACTAAATAAGTACTATCCATAAATATTGAAGACATACAATTTAGGCAACTGGTGTTGTTTTTACTTCCCTCGTAAAAGGAAAGTATTGTAATTGTGAAAAAATCACTCTCCGAGATTTTTTTCAGATCTTCACGTTTTAGGGTCACTAGATGACGAAAAACATCTTTTCTCAGTTCCATCGGTCTGTCGGTGTTTTTTTACATACTAACATAAAAGTTATATTTAGTTATTTAATTTTAAATTTTATCGCGCGCTATACATGTAGATTTTTAAATATCAGTATATATTTTTGTTAATGCCATTTTGCTGGTATTACTTAAATAATTATGCGAAACGTCCAAATTTCTGCTTAAGGCATTTTTTCCTTAAATTATTTTCGTGAATTAAACACATGCTAACGAGGTCCCGCAATTTCGTTCGCATATGAGGCTAACGAAAGAGATATAAATAGGTAGGTGCTTAGATCGCCTTATTTTTTTTTATTTTAGAAACCACGTAGTTGCATTTTCGTTCAATTTTTGTCAACAGGGGCTTGAGAGATCTTTGTTTATAAATTATTTCCGATTTTTTGGACCATCCTGTATACATTTTTAAAAAATATGTAAAAAATAAAATGAAATATTCCTGATCAAGCGTTGTTTTGAAAAATTAACCGTTTTTAAATAAAAAATATTGTATTATTTAAAGGGCGGTTTCATCCCCTTAAAATTTGATTTTTGAGCAGAATCGTGATTAAGCAGTAGCCCAGTTTTTTGAAACACTCTGTATAAATTTTTAAGAAATCCTAAAATATGTTAAATAACCAAATAAAATACACGAGCTTAAGCGTTTTGCCGAAAAACCAACCGTTTGTTTAAATAAAAAATATTGTAATATTTAAGGGGCAGTTTCACCGCCAAGTTTTGAAAAATTCCTTCTTATCCAACCTCTACATTCTACTACCATGTTTTTTCGTCAAGCAGTTTGAGCAGAATCGTGATCAATCCGTGACCCGATTTTTTTTAAACACCCTGTATACAACACAAGAAATAGATGTGAAAGGTCTCGGTTACCAGACGATCATTAAAAAAAAAATGATATAAATCGGTGCAGTACAACTCTGTCACGAACTTGTTGAAAACTTTAGCTCAATGTTTTAAATATATAGATTTTACAACAAATATTAAAAAGCATTTTCACGTTGTTTTTAAATAGCAAACTATTGTTTTGTTGTTTTGAATTATTTCACTGAATTGAAATAGTAAATATTAAACTTACCATCACGGTCAGAAAAGGAAACTGAAAAAATTATGTATTCGACAAAATTCTTATTTTTCTATGTGGTTTATTTTCCATAACTTTATTTTCGTGACTATGCGTTTTTTATTTACATTGATACATACCGCCATTTTGTTACGTCATGTTGAATTCGTACCAGTTTATCCTTATATCACAATCAGTAAAATAAGATCTTTCTTGCGTTCATTTAAAAAGAAATATTTGTTCCGCCTTCTTGAATTCGTACCACAACTTTACCAATTTATCTCTATATCACATTTAATGCATGCATATATTTTGAAATTAATCTAATGAGTTGTTCTTTCAGGTTGATTTTTTAAATATTTTGCTAGGCCGGTATTTTGTTTTACTATCTTATATTCATACCAATATATTACCAGTTTATTCCTATGTAACACTTGTTTTTTGTGAAACATTTGAGGAAATTGGATAACTAGTTTTTTAAATAATTCTTTTTTAAAGTTTCTTAAGGCCGCCATCTTGTTCCGGCATATTCGATTTTTACCAAAATATTTCTAGGTCATCCCCATATGACTCTTAAACCAGACAGACGAACCGATGGCAATAAAAACATTTTTTTGGCATCTAGGGACGCTAAAACCTGAGAGGGTGATTTTTTCACGATTATAAAAAATTTATTTGGCCGCTATTTTGTACCCCTATCTTGAATTATACCCCAATTAGTTATGGCACACAGTTTCAAATCAATCCATTAAGTAGTTTCTTTCATGCTGAATTTATAAATATTCCATTAAGCTGCCATTTTGAATTTTACCAGTTGATTTCTACATAATTCTTGATTTTTGTGCAACATTTAAAATAAATTGGTTAAGTAGTTTTTAGTAATAACTTCACTAGGCCGCCATTTTGTTTTGACATTGGATTTCTATTACTTACTATAATATTACCAGGTCATTCCCATATGACCCTTAATCACAGAATTAAACTGTGCCTTAATTTTTGACCATAATTTTTAGTCAATCGGGTAGGTAGTTTTTAGCTATGCCGGAAAGATACGGATCGACAGACAGACCGACAGAATTATGAAAACATGTTTTTCGGCATCTTGGGACCCTGAAACGTAAAGATTTGAATAAATCTCGTAGGAAATTTTTTCACGATGGCAATACTTTCCTTTTACGAGGGAAGTAAAGATTATTTGGCCGCTATTTTGTTTTGCCATCTTGAATTCGTAACACATCTTTACCAGTTTATCTCTATGTTACACTTAAAGCTTGCATAAAATTTGAAATTAATGTAATTTTGTTTTTCTATCTTATATTCATAAGGAGGGAGATTCGGCCAGAAAGTCTATAGTACACTTATTTTCTAATTGCCAAGCATTCAAAATAATTCATTTCTTCTTCAGGGCTCTATAACAACATAATTATCAGGAAATTAAGGACTTTTTTACAATTAAAAAGTACTTACACTAATTAAAATGAAAAGACAATTTTGACGGAATTTTCAGAAAATATAAAATTATATATTTGACATATTTAACGTATTTCTGTCATTATTATTTAATAGAAAAACAATTGGTTTTAAATTGTTTATTTCTTGTCAAATAATGTCAAAATTTTAGTATAATCGTGTTTAGAAAAATGATTTTCACATACATGTTTATTTATTCAACATTGCCACAGTTTCGTACCCATTGTGTATACAGTGAAGTAAATAGTTTTTTTTTCCTTTAACAGCGTCTAATAACTTAATTATTTCAAACATATTTCGATTAGAAGTAATTTTGTGCTCCGCCACCACTAACGTCCGTATAAACCTTAAACCTAAAACGAAATTTCAAGTAAAGCATATATTGGTCCTCAAAGCAGATCGGTTTAACTAGTAAACGAAATAACTACATTAAGTATTTCCCAGGAAAAAAACCAAATATTTTTGTAGATTTCCCGCTTGGTGCAAAACTGATAAATACAAATTTGTAATCAATTTTTTATTATGTTATTATATAGGACTGTTTGCAAACGAAAGAACAAACTAAATTCAGTTTTTCGAGACAGTTAAAGAGCTTGAAAATACAAGACAAAGGTCTTTTTATTTTTTTTTAATAATTAATGGTGAATATGTAAAATTGAGGTCAGTTGAAATTTTCGACATATTGACCATTAAATTACCAAAAACTGCACCTCGTACAAAGGCGATAAATTAATTTTTAATTAATAATTTTACCCTCTCTAATTCGGCTGTCTCAGAAATTTTGATTTCATATTTTTGTTGTTTTGGCTACTTACGTTCACGAATTCTTTGCGATCCTTGTATTTTGTATAGGATTTTTTTATAATCAAACCTTTTTTTTTTTATAAGCAACACTTTTTATGCGGAATACAATTTTTCTATTTGTTAAATAAAATGGAACAGACGCAGCGTATACAGTGTGTCCAAAATTGGTGATGCATGTATTGGGATATCGGAAACTATAAGATATACAAAACAGTTAAGTCGAGTTTTAGACAATTCTATTATTAGGTCATTCCCGCACGCAGAACGGTTCCAGCTTTCGCCGATTTATCAATAACCTTGTAAAATAAAGAAAGACGTAAATATGTTTTACCCTTTTTATGGCAGGTGGAGCACAAAATTACTTCTAATTGAAAGATATTTATAATAATTGTGTTTGAAAATGGTGATGGATGAATATCGCCATATCGATTTATTTTGATTTTTATAATCTTTCAAACCCCTTTAATCATCTATTGCACTTGTTTATAATATATATACATATATATATATATATATATATATATATATATATATATATATATATATATTATATGTAAGTAAGCCTAAGTTTGTAATTTGCTTTTGGAAAGTAATAAATTTATTTATTATTATTATAATTACTGTATATATATATATATATATATATTAATACATATATATATATATATATATATATATATATATATATATATATATTAATATAAAGAAATAACAGAGATTCGGCCAAAAAGTCTATAGTACATTTATTTTCTAATTGCCAAGCTTTCAAAATAATTCATTTCTTCTTCAGGGCTCTATAATAACATAATTATCAAGAAATGAAGGACTTTTTTACAATTAAAAAGTACTTACACTAATTGAAAATAAAAAAACAATTTTGACGGAATTTTCAGAAAATATAAAATTATATATTTGACATATTTAACGTATCTCTGTCATTATTATTTAACAGAAAAACAATTGGTTTTAAGTTGTTTATTTCTTGTTAAAAGATGTTAAAATTTTAGTAGCTAAAATCTATCCAGTTTTGTATTTTCTGAAAATTCCCTCAATATTGTCTTTGCATTTTAATTAGTGTAAGTAGTTTTTAGTTGTAAAAAAAAGTCCTAAATCTTCTGTTAATTGGGTTATTATAGAGCCCTAAAGAAGAAATGAGTTATTTCGAAAGCTTGGCTATTAGAAAAAAAATGTACTATAAACTTTTTGGCAGAATCCCCGTTATTTCTTTATACTATTGGTAGTATACGGCCGTTACCTACAAGCACATGTATTTATCAGGCGCCAAAAGTTCATGGCCCATCTAATTTATTTTAAAAACAGTACTAATCAAGAGAAGAAAGTGCCAATACTCAGAGATTCAAAAAACATCAAATTCCTGTGATGTAACATTTGTAAGAATATTTAGGACATTGCGTAGTTTATTCTTTATTTCAATTTAATTTTAGCAAGGACATTCTAAAAATAAGATTCAAAATAAAAAACACTTATTTTTCCAAAATATAGGAACGGCATTTTTCTTCAGTAATTGTCTTCCGCCACTTGAATACATATCGTGTTTAGAAAAATGATTTTCACATACACGTTTATTTATTCAACATTGCCACAGTTTCGTACCCATTGACAAAGAATGTCGGGCCTCGTCACGGGGAATTTAAAAAAGCTCACCAAAATATTTTTATTTTTTCTTTTATTGTTGCATCCAACATACGCACACTCTATTTTTCTGGCAGACATACTTGCTTTAATTAACAGTTTCACAAGAATGAAACGAACTCCAGTTTCGTAGAGTTAAAAATTCACGAGTTTGACTCGAAAACGAGCAAAAAAACAATAACCACTATGATGTAAACAAACAATACAGGTGAGCGATTCGTACATCTCCGCCGATTATCCGATCTATCCGCTGTTTCGCTGTAAACGACTGGCAGCCCGCGGCGCCAAGCAAATCTCGGACACCTTTCCTGGCGGCGACGCTGTCGCCAGCTACATCTCGGACACCTTTTGTGCCACAAATTCGCCCATAAGGTTGCGCATCTTCCTTTTTCCTTCAATCAACGATAGAACGAAAAAATGAAGAAGGCAGGCTTTATGAAACCACTGTTTCTACGCCTATGATTCCCCATATCGCCGAAACTATCCATTGGGTCCTTTTTTTTTTCTTAAAAAATATACTAGTGCGTTAGGACCACAACTTATAAAAAAGTTCTTTACATAAATTAATATTTCTTTCTCTGTTATCTATATAGACATGGCGAGTAAATAAAAGAAGAGGAAGCTTTCTGGGTATCAACATCTGCTTGACAAAACAAAGCACGAAGAGGACTTAGAGAGGAGCAATTAAAAAATTATGCATTTATTTCCAAAAGCCCACTCCATCTACATGAAAGTTGCCACTAAAATCAGAACCGAAGAGCTACCATGAAGAGTCAGGTTCAGAATCGTCATATACTCAAAAAGTGCCTTCAAATTCTTATGAACAATCCCAACCGATGGGTCCGAAAACCGTCTTTAAAATGAATCTGCAACCGGACAAGTTGGGTATTTATTTCCACTTTACAACGATCCACGGTTATGGCCAATTTCATTCAATCCAGCCCAAGTCCAAGAAGTAATTAAAAATGGTCCTCTTTATTATCATTAAGAGAAATGTAGTTACCCAAAACGGTGCAACCAGCCGAAAGTTTTCTGAGAATTATTCGAGTTTTACTGAATAACGAAAAGCTTAGACGAGAGTGTTTACAGTATTTTGTTTTTGTTACAAAATATAGAATGAATCAAAAAAATACTAAATTTAAATTAATTTAAAACTTCTTGAAAAAAGTAAATTGCACTTTCAAAATTTACAGCATTGGTCGAATTTTTTTGAAAGGTTAAAAACTAACCAGACTGTAGAGTCTGAAAAGGACAAGTTATTAAGCACTGGCGCGGTGTTATCGAGAGAATTTTTTATGCCCTTCAGTTTTTTGCTGAACAAAAACTAGCCTTTCGGGGTGCTAATAAAAAATTATTTCAGCTAAACTATGGCGATTTCCAAAAATGTATAGAAATGATTAGGAAAATTTTGATTCTGTTATATTTAAACATGTTAATAGGTGTCAAATGTCAGCGAATAAGTGCCTCAGTATCTTGGAGTTAAAATTCAAAATTTCAGGTCAAGCCAGGTCAACATAATGATTTACAAAAAAGAATTCTAAATATAAACCCAAAACAGTCCAAGAGCTATATATTTTTTTCTCTGCTTTAACTAAACGGTGGTCAATTTTAAGACAAGACATTTCGAATTTAACATAAAAACCCAGATACCCGGTGGTCTAGGTGAATCGGTGCTATAACCCCTTTGAAGTTTCAATTGGGAGAAATATAGAATGCTTTATTTGAAATTTTTGAAAAAAATTGATAACGCTACAAAATATGTGGGTACAAATTTAGCAAATAAAATAAAAAATTTCGACTTTATATGCAAGTCAATTTTATGGTACAAAATTTAAAAAAAAGTCAATGTTGTGAGTAACATTCTACAAACGAAAAAAATTAATGTTGCCCAGGCTTCTGAAAGTTTACATAAACCCGCTTAATTTTTTAAAAGAATATCGATCAGATGAAGGTTTCAATGATATGCTTGTGAATGCAAAGGGCTGGCATCTTCCTTAGATGTTGATGCAACATTTAAAAATCAAACATCTTTAAAACCAGGAAAATTTTTAAAAAAACCATTTTCCTACAAAAGCGAAGATCAGTCGATAATAAATGCAGAATTAAATTTTAAGGTGAATTGTTTTTTTAGTATGTTAGACATAGCTATTTAATCGGTAAATGAAAGGTTCAAGCTTTTATCATCATGCTTGTATTTTTGATTTTTGTGGAATATTGGTAGTTTCAATACACATTCAGAACAGGATCCACTTAATTTATGTATCAAACTTGAAGAAGTTTTAACAGATAAGGTCAGAAATTAACGAGATATAAATGATATATAATCTATGGACGAATTACAGTTTTTGCAAAATTTTCAAGAAATTGTTGCTTCTCAGCAATTAATTATATCAGAACTAATAATTTAACTCCCTCATTTCCAAAAGTCAGCATTGCATTACGCATTTTGTTATCTATATCGGCCCGGGCAGAGCGGTCCTTTTCAAAATTCAACATCATTAAAAACTATTTACGATCCACAATTGCTCACGATTGATTAGGAATTTTTGTTCTAATTTCAATAAAATCTGATTTATTGCTAACTGATCAGTTTTCCAAAAATAAGGCTCGCAAAGTACAATTATTTATTTAAGTTTTAAATAACTAAACTACTGTGCATAATAATTGCAATTTTTAAATTTTTGGGTAAAATTCAAACTATAACTTTTTAGAGATGAGAAATAGATATAGAAAAATGTTTTAAGAAAAAACCCACTATTTTAATTTTTTTAAATTGAATTAGATTTTATTATACAGCATTTGAAATGATACCGTCATATTTTGGAAAAAGTTTGTAAGAGCGAGAATTTTTGGCAAGTTTAACGAAAACAATGCCTAGCAATTTGTCATATCGTCATTTGTTTTGAATACGCAAGATTTTTTTCGAAAAAAACCGAGAATTCTTACGTTATTAATGTTCTAACTTGACACCTTGCTTACCTGTACATAAGTCGGAAGTCAAGTGATTTACGATCATTACTTAGGCCTGTAGTAATATCCACAGGGGCGATGTTTTCATGGTGTAATAGATATAAGATATAGAAATTTCGTACACTCCCTTTTATCAAAATGTTAATTTCCAATTTTGTTATTTCTCTCTTTAATCTGTGACACCATGTATAAATTGCTCCAATGGATATTACTACAGGTATATGTAATCATCATAAATCAAGTGACCAATGTCCGACTAATGGACAGGGTGTCAAGTTAAGATATTATTAATGTAAGAATTCCGGATTTTTTCGATAAAACCCTGTGTAATCAAAACCAATGAAGATATGACAAATTGCTAGAAATTGTTTTTTGCATCTTGACAAATCATTTTGGCCAAGAAAAAACTAATTTAATTTAAAAGAATTTAAATAATAACTCTTTTTCTTCCAACACATTTGTTATTGACATTTTGAACACCGCAACTTAATATCTCTCATCTCTAAAAATTTTGAATTTTAACTAAAATTTAAACATTGCAGTTATGCACGGCAGTTTAGTTCGAATGTCGAAGTATGACCAAATGATTTTGCTTTTTGTTATTAAGGTGTTTTATTGTACTTATATTTTATTTTTGTATGTAAAGTGTTATTATGTTTTTGTGTATGTAATATTTAGATTTGTACTGTAAGACTGTATGTAAAATTTGCTTTAATACATTTTAAAAATTGTACTTTGTTCCAAGCTCGATTATAAAATATTTGAATAATCCATGCATTTAATTTAAAATTTGAAAATAAAATGTTAATTATGTACCCTCCTGAAAGGCGCACTGCAACATTTGTACCAGTAACTGTAACTGTAACTCATTAGTAACGCATGGCACCAACATATTTTTAATAATGTGCATTTTTGTCGCCCTAATGCAGCCTTTTCTGTAATTTTTGAATCAGGAACAATTCGCTGCAGTAATAGCGCCAGATGATCACTTGAAGTGCTACGTTATGTTCAGCAAATAAAGTACTTAATTCTGTTTCAAACTCTTGAACTTACCTCTCTTAATTTCGTGTTGCTATGGGCTTTAAAAAAATTAGTATTTTTTGCAATAAACTTAACTTTTTGTAAATGTTTTTCGGCATTTGATGTGGATTTACCACAAAGTAATTCACAATTACAAGCCACCCAACTACACGAAACACATTTTCTGGTACCGCCTGTAACCACCCTTTGAACTCTTCTAGATTCAACCAATTCAGATTAAATTTTTGTTTTCTCCAGGTTTTCGTTTTTTTCGCACTCGCTTGGCTCATTTCTGAGCCTAAATCGGATGTGGGGAGACTCATTGTCACAAAAAACGAATTAATGACCCTTGGAGCACACTATTAATAATTTAAATTTTACTTAAAATACTGTAAATGGTAATAAGAGCGACATGAGCAATGAACATACAAGCAACTAAAACACGGTAAAACTTGAACAATGATTCTAATCTAACAAAGTTCGTTTTGTCAGTTTTTCTATCTCTCTCTAACATTTTAAAAAAATAAAGGATGAATTGGTATTTTTGACCCATGATAAAATAATCAAAACACATAAGATCAACTGTTTTAGTAATGTTCTATGTGATCGACGGCTTGGACGCTTTCCGTACGGTGTAGTTTTTGAGATTCCCTACAAATAGATGATTTTAGAATTTCTGTGCCTTTTTCCCTATGATGCCTTTTTTCACCAAAAATTCTCTACGAAAAGGCAGATATATTTATTACACCCCTCCCTCCTTGAGACTGTTCTGTATCCGCCCTTGGCCTTAGGAAATATAAAGATGATTAAATCTTGCTTAGATGAACACCAACATTCTGCTAGTAAAGTAATATTGAATTGTCTTTAAGATATCTATAATAAATATTTACTACAAAATATATTGCTATAATTTAAATATTTTTCCAGGAGATAATTATGAGCTGTGTTACTAGATACATCGTTTATGGAAATACTATTATTATTAAATTAAATTAAATAAAGAGTTTAATTATGTTACATTATATAAATCGTAATCTTGTTTGAGAAATACTTACGACCTACATCGATAATGTATTTTCGTCAGTCATTTACTTTTTCGGAAATTTCATAGAAAAAAATATTTATCACACGATTCTTACACCTCGTTATTACTATTTATTATAACAATAAAGTATTGTAATTTTTTCTTTGTCGCATAACACTATTTAAGCTATTTAAAATTGCGTATTCATCCGAATTATTATAAAACTGACTATTGGAAATACCACGCTAATAGGCTGTTTAATACCAGAACTAATTTTAATTTTAGATGTTATTTGAGTTGTTATCTGTAATATTTTCCTTTCCTAGTTTAAAAAATGTTAAACATTTATTTATTTAGCTATGTTAAATATTTAGAAATATTTCAAAATTAAGTTACTTTGTAGGAAAACTCTGATTTGCGAAACACATTACAAGGAATTGCGTATGGTTTATAATGGTTAATTAGTGTTGTATTATCTGACTTATTTTTCTTTTTTACTACTTCATGTATCGTCACTACTATCTGAAGGATGCGTAAAGAAGGAAAGTGGGGGCAATTTAAAACCAACGGAAGAAAGGCACTTTATAAACTTTAATAATAAAAATAATATTTCTAATTGAATTATATGATAATATTTCTGAATCTGATTCTAATTTACATAAAAATATTAAATTTACATTAGAAGTGGAACAAAATAAGACAATAAAGTTTTTGGATTTAACAATTATGAACAATAACAATAAACACGATTTTCAAATTTATCATAAACCATCTTACACAGATATAACAATACATAAAACATCAAATCATCCTTTTGCACATAAAATGGCAGCTTTCAACAGCTTTGTACATAGTTTAATTAGTATACCTATGTCATCAGATAACTATAATAAAGAATTGAATATTATAAAGCAGATTGCCATTAACAATGCCTGTAGTCCTAAGATAGTGGACAAAATAGTAAATAAAAAAACAATATAAAAAACCAATCAATTCAATCTATCCAAATAATAATTTAAAAGATATAGCCAAATTTAATACAATAACATATACAGGTAAAATTAGCTCTAAAATCAGTAAACATCTCATGAGAGCAGATTATAAAGTTGCCTTCTGTACAAATAATACATTAGGGAAATATGTTAAAAATAATAAATCCAAGTCTGATAAATCTAAAAAATCAGGGGTATACGAATTAGAATATGTAGTTCTTGTGATAAAGTTTACATTGGCCAAACGGGTAGATCTTTCAATAAACGTATAAAAGAACACAAATCCTCATATAATAAAGAAAAAACAGACTCCAATTGCGCTAAACATTTGATAGAAGCAAATCATACATTCAAAAACGAATATAAAATTTTGCATACGGCTAATAAAAGCTACAAATTGAACCATTTGGAAAGTTTAGAAATTAATAAGAGGAAAACCCGAAATATTTTATTGAATGACCAGTTGGACTTAAATGGTTCCCCTCTGTTAAATCTTTATACCTACAGAATAGATGAGGTGGGTTAAAACCGATATTGTTTTATTGATACCATTAAGATTTTTATATATTTTTTTTATATTTGGTACAGATTTTAGTGTTAGTTTTAAGTTAGCTTTTGACAAAGACACAGTGTGTCGAAACAGCGGTCAAGCAGAAATAAATAAGTGAATGTCCCCCCAACGGTACATCTATAACCCGTCTATAACCCTTGTTGTTATAGTTTACTATTAGTAGATACTAAATAAAAACTTGATCGCCCGAAGCTTGTCTTGGTTGGATTTGTGTAAGGGGGTTCGTTGTCGTGTCAAAATTTATTTTTTAACTTTCAGTCGCTAATCTCGGAAACGGTCCCAGATAACCTTTTGAAATTTGGTGTAAAACGGTGTGACACAGATTTTCATATCATTTTCGGTTGTTTGTCTATTATTAAAAAAAAATCGGATTTTTTCGACCGTCATTTGATACATGATAGCTGTCGCAAAAAAATTGAAATGTTAATTTAAAAATAATCAGAGAACGTTTCTCTCTGCCGTCTTCCAAACGTAAAGTACTGCCCCTCAAACTGTGGCTACCGACCTAAAAACTTAAATATTTTATCCTGTCAATCTCAAAAATACCTAACAACCAAAGTTATTCTCCGTTTTTTACCCCACAAATTTAGAGTATAAAAATGAGTAAAATGGTTTTGACAGATTGTATTGTGTACTAAAAAGTAAAAAATAAAATTTGAACACAGATATAAAGCTGTCAATAAATTTCGGGCCAAATATATATATATATATATATATATATATATATATATATATATATATATATATATATATATATACATTTTTTTTTGTTAAAAATTCTTGGGTACTGGTTTATTTTCTTAAAAGAATTATTTATTTCCTTAACGATTCGTGCTTCATAGAGAGTTTTTTCAAAAGGATATTATTGGCCTAGAATAAATACAAAACTATAAACATCGATTGATATACTAAAAACTATTACAATAAAATGTTAAAATGGAACGTTACAATTTTTGAAACTCCAGTTTTAAAAATTGAAACAATGAAAATCGTAAGAAAATGACTTAACTGACTAAGTAGGTGTAATGATTTCAATTTTGATAATAATTATTGATTAAGGTAACTAAAATAAAATATTCCGTTAAAAATATATTTTGCAAAAATTTAATGGCATTAGTGTTCATTGTTTTTCTTTGTTAGTCTTATATGTGGAACTTTTGGAGTTTATACACCAAGAATAAGGTCAACATCAGTTCCTGATGGACCTTCCCCTTTACTTATTGCTAAAGTTAAATATTATTGGAGTTGTACACTCTTAAAATTTAACATAATACGCAAGATCTACCTGAATTAAAAGTAATGCAAAAAGAGCGTATATTATGTTTTATTTATTATATTTTTAAATGATGGAAATATGTGTTAGTTATAAGAATGTAAACTTTTGGCAATTATACTTGACAATTTTTAATTTAAAACCCCATAAATATGAGGTACTTATAAACTACACGTTATATAAAAACAACAGTTTTTGTTACTTATATTGTGTAATATTATAACCTCTTTTTTTAAAACTTCCGAGAAATTAAGATTTTATTACGGATTTAGTCTCGCTATATATTACAAATTACTTCCAAGGACAATAATTTCAGCTATTCACTGTCGGAAAATTTTATATGTAGTGCAAGTGTTATTAGCCGTACCAAACCTGCGGTGGCGCTAGTTTACGGAGGCAAAATAATTTGAATTTTTAGCATGCAGACGTTTTACTTAGACATGAGGAGTGAAAAAATATTATTATATAAAAGGTTTTTAGAGTTAAAATTAGTTTTTAAATAATTTCCTCTGAATCGTGTTGTTTTAGTTTTGTTTAAAAATGCGGATTAAAGGAACTACGGCAGTGTAAATTTCCTCATTTTTAAACATTTTTAAACCACGAAATTTTGTTTTATAAAGAAGAGTTTATTAAATAAAACAAGACGATTCTGGGAAAATCATCTGCAAAACCAAACCTATCCTAATTAAGGGAAACAATATTATTATAAATGAGTTCTCGTGTCTAAGCCGATCCTTGTTTTGTTAGAACCTTAGAATAACTAAGGCTCTCCAACATTGTAAGAGACACATAGTCGATTAATGAGGACAAAGTTGCACAATTATAGCTTATTAATATGCCACAGAGAAATTTACAAAATTCCCAGTACTCCCAAAGATATTCGTGGGAAACCAAAAAAAAAAATTAATTTTAAAAATAATATAAAAAAGCTTTCTTATAACAACTTTTTGTTCTCTATAAGACCATTATAACGACGTTTAATCTGCTGACGACACTCACCAGGTCGACTTTTTTAAATATTAATTTGCTAATGCCCACTGCATTTGTTTAATTGCGTTGAAACATTTCAAACCCATTAAGACATCTTCACCGAGGATTTGCTTTTTTTTGTCCTGTATCCAAAATATACTTCGTTTATGATAATCTGTTGCTGAATTTCTTTTATACCTTTAATAAAGATTTTAACCCACTGTTTTTCCTTGTCTAAAATTTTTCTTCCCAATTGCACTTAAACTACGCTAATTTGATCACATGCAGAGCTTTTAAAATATTCCTAGCTCTTTTTTTTCGAATTTAATAAAAATACCGAAACACTTTAAACGGCCCTATAGTAGTAGTGGTAGTAGTAGTAGTAGTAGTAGTAGTAGTAATAGTAGTAAAATTTAGTAAGGACCATTGCAAAACTACGATAAAAATATAGGTCAGTGTTTAAAGAAGTCCACCTGATAAAAGTCGCAATAGGAATGTTAAGTTTACTTCATTTTTTTTTATAAAATCAGACAAAAAACTAAATTTTATTTTTTCGGATTAGGAATATTTTATTGCATGGTATATTAGCAAAGTTTCAGTTGTTCAATTTCTATAGCTCAACATTTCCGAGATCTCAATAGTCGTACATCGAATTTGCAACACCCTGTATGTATGTTTATAAAAATAAGATCATCATTATTATACCAAATATCCCAACTTATGACGTATACTACTGCAGGCAGCTATCAATATATTCATTTAACATTCACGTGTTAGCGTCCGGAACGTCATTGTTTTACATTTATCCAGAACATTTTGCAAAGAAAGGTGCCGATGAAGTATGCCCGTTTCTTTTTGACTATATAATAAACCATCTTGAAACTGAGGTTAAAAATGTACACGTGTTTTGTGATTCTGCTGGGGGCCAATATAAAAATTTTGTCATGTTCAGATTCATGCACTTGTGCATGAGGTCAAACGACTCGATTCTATACAAATCACATTTCCGATAAGATGTCATTCTTATTTAGAATGTGATAAGAATATGGGCCTAAAAAACTTGAAAACAAGAATGGAGCTGCCTGAAGATTGGTATGAATTACATCGGAATTCAAGGATAAATACGTCACCATTTACTGTCATAGAGGTTAAACAGGATGTAGTAAGGAAATGAACGGCGTTTTTTAAAACTCAGTTTGTAGCAAAATGCCCATTTGCCTGTTAAAGAAATAATCTGTAAAAGGGACCATCCCCGTTTAATTACATATCGCACCACATACAATGGTCACTGGCTACAAAGTCCAATAACAAAGCCTGGAACCAAGAAACCTCTATCTCACCTTCGTTTAGCCGCCAACGAATTCAGATTTCCTGATGGGAGTTATATTGGTAAGAATTTTAGTTTTTATTTATGGCGGACTTTGCATCGAATTTTTTTTTTTCTCAGATTATCTTCCTATCAATGATGCTAAGTATAAGGATCTCATGAAGTTAAAGCGTTTTTGTGCAAATCCCGATGCAGAAAACTTTTTTTCAAACATCCCTCATGAAGTTAAACCGCGCAAGCAAACCAAAGCCGTCAAAAGACGAATTCAAGAACCCTCCATTGCACCTAAAAGTACCGAATAATGGATCTAGTTTTCTAATTATGTGGCAGGGCTAATCAGGCGAATGTCTTCTTTTTAGATGAAACGTCGTTAATTCTCTAAAAATGGGTAAATGTAATA
This sequence comes from Kuschelorhynchus macadamiae, assembly GCA_030620095.1. Taxonomy (NCBI): domain Eukaryota; kingdom Metazoa; phylum Arthropoda; class Insecta; order Coleoptera; family Curculionidae; genus Kuschelorhynchus; species Kuschelorhynchus macadamiae. Next base: position 39,804 of record JAUTXW010005494.1, read on the forward strand.
CACGTTTTATCAAACATTCCCTATGAAGTGAAGCAAACCAAGGCAAAATAAGAAAAAGCGCGTTAATATTATTTTATTATGCAGATGATGGACAATCCTTGTTTTATTCGGAAAAAGGGTGTAGTTGTTGAACATTTTTTATTTTTCTTTAAAATAACTTAAAAACTACTACTTACTTAGATGACATTGGATTAATATCATTTTTTATTTCAATATTTTGATGTAGATTCCGTAGATATCATTTAGTTTGTTTAGTGTCAAAGAATTCACATTAAAAATCGTTATAACTCGAACCTATATTTTTGTGACAATCCTTGTTTTATTCCTGTACCCTTCATTTATAATTAGCAAGAAGAGACTGAATACGATAAGAACAAAAATGAAAAACTTCTAGCACTTATAGGAAAAATATTACTGTGTGGGAATTAAATAGGTTTTTCCAGAAAAAAATCTAGACGCGTATTAGGTTTTAGTATCATTAATAAAAGTGGACCCTTAAAACTGAATACAGTATTCAATATTGTGTTTTCTCTTTGCATAATTATATCACTTCTACAATCTCTGTAGATATGTTTATTCGGTTGCATGCCCTTGTACTTGGTTTCAAGTTGCAAAAGTGTTTATTAATAAAGTATTTTAAAAGATTTATGTTGTTTTTATATAATCTATTTTTTACCCCTTCATGATTTTTTCTACTTATACTTTAATAAACTTGATTATACGATTTTAATAATAAATAATTAATAATATAAAATGTATTCTGGTAAATGTCAAATTTTGTGTCTTTCACGCAACATGTATATGTAAAAAACAAAGTGAAGATTGGCTACTGGTTATGTTTGCATTATGCTTTGGTAGGACCGACAAACTATACTCCTGAATACCCCCATTCAACAATTAGAAAATAAAAACCCTAAATAGCTCCCAACATTGCCATCTTTCAGTAAAGTAAGTTGGGATCCATCGAGAAATATAAACGATTTTCTCTCAAAACCTTAGAAAAAATTAATTTAACTGAAAGAGTGTCATAGGCAGAAAATAGTTTATATAAGTAATAAGAAACAAAAAAATTATAAGTAATCACAAACTATTTTGAGGCAATTTAAATGGTCATTGACAGTTTGCGGGTTGGTCTCTGATTGGTTTGAAAGAATTTTTTCTTAATATATATATATATATATATATATATATATATATTATATATATATATATATATATATATATATATATATATATATATATATATATATATATATATATATATATATATATATATATATATATATATATATATATATATATATATATATAATTCCTCAATACTTTAAATACTTTTAATATAAATTTAGACTTGGTTCTTGTTGATGATTTCGTAAGTATTCGGTACTTGTACATCTAATAATTTTTGTCATTTTTATCAGTATTTGTGACAGCTCTGTCCTATAATTATCCAAGAACATCAACAGATACGCCTAAAGATCTAACGGTATAATACAAAATTGTTCTTGGTTATAACCTAAAATGACTGAATTAATAAGCTTTTTAATATTAATAATGGAAAAAAATTCACTTACCTTAAATATAAACTATTTTATTTTTTGTTCATTATCTCCACGATTTAGCAGTGAACCGTCTTTTTACGTCCAGGTGGTCTAACATTTAAATAACGGTGGGTTTTTTGCTGACCCATTGGTCACAACTCATGAAAAGCGTTGACGTGCGTTCTGCTTGAGTTCATTTTCACCGAAAGAGATCTGAAACAACAAAGAACAGTTCAGTAGACCTTGAGTAGATTTTGCCGATTTTATGTCTACTTCTAGGGAAATGTATGGTTCCTTATACAATGGCTCAAAAATAGATCTCTGTTTCATAAAAAAAAATGGAAAAAATCATAAACAATATGATAAATATCGATCATGTCAGATCAGAGATATTTTAAAAAATTAAATCTTTAGTTAGAACAGTATTAGGTTAAATTGATCTTTTTTAACTACTAAAAGTTTTGTGTACGGAATATCTCTATTATTGTAGCAGGCAGGACCATGAAATTTGGTGAATTGTCAGATTTGCGTAAAAACTATATTTTAACCAACCGGAAGTTATACCAAAAATATTTTTTTGTTAGGCAATAATAGCATTTTCCAATATTATGTCATAAGTATTTGATTAAAAGATTAGAATTTTGGTAAAAAAACTGATCGGAATTTTTTGACTCGCTAGCAAAACAAAAACAAAAAATTGGCAAACTTCCTTTACTCGGAACTTCCCCATTATGAATCTTTTTTTATTAGGAACAGTGAAGTGTGGCCCAATTTAGTTTGACACGTAGATATTTATTAACACTTATATACTGTCTTTTCAAACATTTATACTGAGCGTCAACTTGTTCTACGATATTGGATTCGTACTAATCAGTTTCTACCACACACTTGATTTCTGAGCACAATTTAACATAAATTGAATAATTAGTTTATACACTGATTATTTTTAGACCGCCGATTTGTTCCGCCACGTTGAATTAGTACCATTTTTAAATCTTTTATTAGGCCGCCATTTTATTTGGACATCTTGGATTCATACCAAAATTTTACCAGTTGATTTTTACGTAATACTTAATATCTGTGCAAAATTTAAAATAAATTGGATAATCAGTTTCTTAGAAATAATGTTTTAATATTTCACTAGACCGCTATTTTCTTTCATAAAATGTGATTTTTGCCAAAATATTACTAGGTCATTTCCTTATGACCCTTAATTTTTGACCAAGACCAGAAATCAATCGTAAAGTAATTTTTTAGCTATGCCGCGAACAGACAGACAGATCGACAGACACCGATGGACATACCGACAGGCAGACAGATAGACAGACCGACGGAATTGAAAAACATTCTTTCGGCATCTAGGAATCCTTAAAGGTGAAGATGTGAGTCTGAGAGTGTATTACAATACCTCTCTTTTACGAGGGAAGTAAAAATGGAATGTTGGTAAAAATAACTGCTAATTGCTACTAGTTTACCATTGTCAGCTTTTTAACATGCTTTCAAAATTTCAACCATATTCATGTGTTCCTAAAAATATAGAACAGAATAAATGTGTGGAACAAAAATACTTAGAAAACCAACGAAATGTTATATTCCAAGTTAAGGTGCTATTTTGAAATAAGAAAGTTAGTGTAACTATAATATTGCTCCAAGTGTCATTAAACTACACTAGTCTCACCCCGTATAAGAAATTACGATGAATAATAAATTATTCTTATTTTATAACCTTTTATATCACAGCCACAAAGTAACCCGGCTGTTAGGATATAAAACCTGTGTTATGTTCATTTTATACCCTGGGGGGAATGCTGACTGAATGAACACTTCGTGAAACACTACGAATTTTTCTAAACTCAGCTTTTTCTCTCAAGTGATACATACTACATATTAGAATTTGTAACTCACCTGACCCTAGTCTTACGTCATCGCGTTTATTAGGAGATGTTATCAATATCGAAGTAAGTAAATATCAGTCCTCCAACGTAATTGAGAAGAAGAGCGTGTTCTCGTGATGTTAAATAATTCATGCTTACACAATAGCTTGAAATCACTCTCTTCATGAATGTTTACAGTTATTTAACTTTTTGTCAAAATAAATGACAATAAGAATCTATTGAAACGGTGTTTAGAACAATAAATACTCATGTAAGATTTTCTTCAATTTTACATGCACTTTTAAGATATTACTATTGACTATTTTATAACATACATCATGTCCCGCGAAGAAGTTCCACTCCCCTCCCCTTTGTTCATCTGAAAGCTGAGCTTAAATACTTTCTAGAAGTGTTGCCACATTTAACCTCATCTGCTTAGAAAGTATCTTTTTTAAGTTTCTAAAAACTGCCTTTACTCTTAAGTGGAATGGTACTTTTTTTTATTTGACGCCTGTAATACCTTTTTGTCAAAATAAATGACAATAAGTGGAATGGTACTTTTTTTTCATTTGACGCCTGTAATACAGATAACAGGCACCCCCTGTAGTAAGCGTAAGCGAGTTTTCGCTCGCAAGGTTTTACTTAAAATACAATATTTTTTTGTTAAATTGAACACCACGTCAAAATAATAAAATTTGTCATTAAAGTTCAAATTTTAATAATTTATGGAGAATATGGTAAAAATATTTCAAGAAAACCCCATTACATAGGAAAAGATTGAGATACATTTTAACACATTCTCTGCAGTACTTTTCATTCCGAAAACTGCTACAAAGAAGTGTAGATAAGTCAGTGAAGATAATTCAGCCGCAGTCTTGGGTTTCTTCCAAAGAATTCTACAAGATCAACAGCCGACGCCAGTGCAATATAAAAATCTTCAATTAGTAGAATTCTGAACAACTATGGAATGAACCATTTATCACTTTTGAACTGTGTACAACATAGATGCAGAAAGACGTGTTATTTTCTGTGAATTAATTTTAGTTAAACTGCTGAAAAACTACAATATTTTAAATAACATTATTTGTGGGGATTAAATCAGAGTTTATTTCCGAGGGTATTTAACCGGCATTACAAGCATTATTACGCACAGTAAAATGAAGTGCACATCAGAGGTGATTAAAGGAAGTGCAGATTTAACGCTTGATGTGGAATTTTAAAATCAATGATAATTGTTCCTGTTATTTTTAAAGAAAATTTGACTGGCGAACGGTGCATAGAGCAAATTGTCAATGGCGTTTTGGCTACTTTGCTGGAAAAAGTTCCTTTAGCTCACCTAAATAAAATTTGGTTCCAATAGGATGGTGCACCAGCTTACAATTTTGGTAGGTTGCATAAAAAATTATCAATATATTTGAGGACCGTTAGATGGGGACAAATGGGACCTTTTTCTGGCACCACGAATCTCTCATCAGCCGATTTCTTTCTTTAAAGATATTTGGAAAACAAAGTGTACCGTACGGAAAGAAGAGTAAAACATGTATGAACAATGTTGAACTAATTATTTACGTATGGTTTATGCATAATTAATTGTTTAATTTAACTTATACTGATTAAATAAAAAACTAAATAGCCTACATCGAGGCCTACATGTTCTTGTTGATTTTACCACATTCTCTATAAATTATTAAAATTTGAATAAAAACATGATTAAATTTTATTATTTTAAAGTGGTTATCGGTTGACAAAAAATAATATTTTAAATGTAATACCATGACAACGAAAACTAGATTACTGGTATCTGCTTAAGCATACTACGGAAACGGCACGGTTTTTCTGAAAAAACTTCATTGACATTCTGATAGAAAATAAGCCCAGTATTACAAACGTCAAATAACTAAAGTACTTTTGAGAATTTTATAACCAGAATAGATTAAATATGGCAACACTTCTAGAAAGTATTTAAGCCAAGCTTTCAAATCAACAAAAGTTTATCAGGATATCTTAAAAAATAGCGGAAATAAAAGGGGTGGATCTTCTAAGAGGACCACCCTGTATACTATAACTAGTTTTCACTTGATTCTCAGCAAATCTGCAGAATCCGATGTGACCGATAAAAACTGCATTCTTCTAGTATATCATTATTCCAATGAGTGTGTTTTATCAGACATATTTTAAAGAAAGTTTAATCTATAAATGAATTTGCCTGCTTTCCTCGATAAATGAGTTAGCTATATTATGGTCTCATAACACTTATTTCATTCCATAAGCCACTCTTGACTAACTAGACAGGTTTAATGAGATTAAAAAGTAATGGGATAATTTTATTGTCAAAAAGTATCTTTCAGTTAAATTTATTTCACTGCTTCTTAAAATCTTTTAAATTTGGCTTATTTAATGATATTGCAAAAGAAGAATGTAAAAACATTAAGGCGTGTTTATTGAATAAAATGATGGCACGAGTTTCCTTTTCTTTTGTGTGAATGAAAGTTATTAGCCAGTAAATAGATAACTTTAGAACAACTTTTAATTCGTTTCTATTTGAAGAACCTCACTTTCGATTAAGGCTAAACGGCGAAATCAATGATAAAATTTAATTACTTCTCGCAGACAGTTTTCCCCTTATAAAGTGTTTCATTTTCGAACAGGAAACCAGTTTGCGGAAAATACAATTAAAATTTTACGAAATACATTTATCGGCTGTTTTTTATTTAAAAGAGGTGAAACTTGGTATTGGCTATATATATATATATATATATATATATATATATATATATATATATATATATATATATATATATATATATATATATATATATATAGCACTAAGTAAAAAAAAATACTTAAAACTTCCACTATATATTAAAGAAAACAAACTTATGACATGTTTCTCCAACACTGTGTATTCTGTTTTTTGACTTAAGGTCTTCATCAGTACAGTCAACTAGTTGAGAGTACAAATAGTACCAAAACTTAACATGCGATGAAGACCTTAAGTTAGAAACACGTGTCTAGGGTTGGCCAAATTCCATTTTGCTTTACCGGCCATCCCGAAGAACTCCTTTTTCTACTATATTATAGTTTTTGCTCGTTAATACCTTTCTTCTTTTGATTTAATTACTCTTGGGTTAAGACGCGATACTAATTGGTTTTTAGTATTTTCCTTGGGTATCACGTAAAACTGACTTATTTTCTGCAAGTAGTTCGACGTTTCGCTCCTTGTTGGAAGCTTTTTTTAAGAGCTTGTCATGTAGAATTTGAAGAGCTTTTTACGTGGGATTGCCTAATTTAGGAGTTAAATAAAGTTAGGGTCCGAGAAGGAATTATTATTCCTACACAACGACGTAGTAAGTCCAATCTAAACAAACATGCATATACAGCAATTTAGTAATAACAATATGCATAATATACAAGATGTAGCAAAAAAAGTCTTAAATAATAGTCAACACTCAAGGCCAGCTTTGGCGTTACAGAAATTTTGAAATTTGCGGTTCTTTTGAAAAGGGGAAACATTGCAATTTTACTGTCTAAATGCTGCACAGATAGTTATTTTGAACGCTAATTAGAATAGGTCATTATATTAGATCTTAAATTTTTGTAGTTGCTTTATAGATTTTTTAAATTAGAAAATCAATGCTTTGAATAAATAAATTATAACTAATTAATTAAAAACACTTTTTAAAATTGCAGCACTTACACACTAACGAGAACTACACGCACGACAAGGACGAATCAAATTTTTTACAAACCACTCGGTACACTCACGGCGGCAAAAAGAAAAATTTAAGAAATTTAGATTTCTGGAATTATTGTATTCTTTTTCGTACGTTTTTATAGTAATACAAATAATGTTTTATCGTTCTTTCATCTGAAAATCTTTCGCTATAAATTGTTACATGTTATAACTACACACAAATATTTTTTTTTTAAAAACGTAATGTTTTTGTCTGTTTACAGTAAAACAATTTGTGCGCAAGTAAGATTTATACGGTGATGCCTGAGTGTACGTTTTAAAATAAGGGTCGTCAAATAGTTAAATATTTTTTTAATATTGCGACTATTTTAAACAGGAACTTTAATTATTGAATTAATAGCTTTATAAATAACATGAATAAAATATTTAGAACGTTTCCTAAATTACACAATAAAATCATATAACACTTTTTTGTCTTAAGTGAATGTGCTCAATTGGATAAGTAGTTTTCTAAACTTTCTTTAAACATTTTATTTGATCGCCCTTTTGGATTTTTACCAAAATGTTAACATTTTATCCCCATATGACTCTTGACTTTTGAACCAAATTTAAATAGACAGATCGAGAGACTGGAGGAAGTGGGAGAACATGCATTTCGGGGACCAGAACGCAAAGATCTGCAAAAATCTGATAATTTTTTTACGATTACAATATTTCCCTCTTAGGAAGGAAGTAAAAGTTAATAAATAAATATATTAATATGTGTAAAGGATATAATGACAAGAAACAAAAGTAAACGCAAATATATAAAAATATTCTGTAAACAAATCCATATATAGTAAATATTATAATAATATATCAAATATGATGGATTTGGTTGGTGTATGTGGAGAATCAGTAATATCAGTATAAGCTAGCGCCGTTTTTTATTACAATAAAATAGGAGAAATGAAGATATTTTCTATATTGCATATATATCTAATTTAAGTTAATTACCTCTTATAAAACGCTTTAATTAGGACCGGTTATGTTTATTATTCTCTAGAACAAGCACAGTTGTGTAGACGACTTGTCTGATTTTAGATTAGATATTAAATCGCGACAGCAAAAATTAACACTAATTGTACTCCTGAGGGTAATTAACACTACACAAAAAAACTTTCTGTATGCAAAGTTTTTAAATAGAAAATCTTCTGTTGGCAAAAAAAAGAATGTTGTTATATGTTTCAGACAAACTATCATAAAGATGGTTTCAATACAAAAAAAGGAATGAGAAAGGCAAGCTTATGCATTTAGCCCGTATTTTATTTGGTTGCAAGTTATAGAAGAAGATATCCGAGTGAGAGAACAAGCAAAACTGAACCTACGATTGAAATTAAAATATGATAGTTTTACTGACTAAACCAAGTTTAGGAGATTTAGTTCTTAGGTATGTATACTCTATTAGTGGAGTCAATCTACCGGATATCTTCCTGAAAAAGGAATTGCAATTACCCTCTGTTTTTTCAAAAGTTTCTCTAGAAGAGCCTTTTCAAGGGTTATAATTTCAAAAAAGCTCGTACGATTACGATTATCCAGGGGGTCATGAAGTAAAACAAATAAAAAATATGACAAATTTCACTGAAGCCAGTTTTTCAAAGGTTGATGCGCATTAATTATTATTTTTTTCGATTTTGGTGTACTAGTATAATGACTAGAGAAGTAGAGAATAATTTTACAAACACCATTATTTATCCAATTTATTTTTTGGGGCAAAAAAAATTACAGGCTCCGGGGCCAAATTGGCTCAGTACGACACCGTTTGTATGTTTGTTTTCTGTACAATGTAGTTAGTGCTATAAATCCAATTAGGTCTTTTGTCAAAAATAAACCCTAAATATTTATCCGTATTTGACCAGGGCATGTTCACATTTGATATTTTTACGTATTCCTTGAGAAATCCTACACGAGACTTCGAGAAAAAAACCTTAAGTTTTGTTTGGATTTATTTTGATTGTCCAATCAAATGTTAAATTTCTGCTAGATGCCTTTGCAGCCTAGATTCAATGATTCTAGGCTTTTTAGACATAGCAGTGACGGCTATATCGTCGTCGGCAAACAAATACAGCTGAATTAGGTGAGACTTTGTTATGCTACGAAAACAAAGTTGAAACGGATTGCAGCGAGAAATGACACTTGAGGAACCCCTGCTGACAAGGCTATGACGGGTGGATGTAACGTCTTCACGTGAAACGGAAAAGCAATACTGGTTCCATTATAACATTTGCAGATTTAAATAAGATAGATAAAAAAGGGAAAAGTCTTAAAAAATAACTTTAAAGCAGAATTCCACTTTTCCCTGTTTGTAAATACATATGTAATACATATTGATCAATAAGGCCAATACTTAGAAACAAATTAATTTTAAAGGACGAACACTATACGTGGGAATTATTATCATGGGTGGTTTTTTGAAAATTATGTTGTTATACAGGTCAAGATAAGAAACCTGAAGCATTTTTAATAATATACAGGGTTGCTTACAATCTTAAAGGTCATTAAATGGATTGGTGTTACCTGTCCACAAACCCTAAGTTTAAATTGAATTGAATCAGATGAACTGATAAGACTTTGGTACGATTGGAATATAACGAAACAAAATGGCTGCCTAATAAAATAAATTTAAAATCAATGTAAAAACTAATTCAATTAACTTTAAACGTTGCACACAAATCAAGGGTAATATAAAGATCCACTGGTAAAGTTTTGGGACAAATCTGATATACTGCAACAAATACCACCTAATGAAGTGCCTAAAACCATCAGCGTAACCAAACTTTTTATTCAATTAACTTCAACTTGTTGATTTGATGTAGCGATAAACTCGTAAAATTTTGATACGAAGTCGAATTCAATACAATCTAAAATGTTTGCCAAGAATCAGGTGGGACAAAGAAGAAACTGGTACATTATTGCTACGAATTCAATATGGCGGTCTAGTAAATTGTTTGAAAAACAATAAAGAATTGGGTCATGCTTCAGTTTTCTTAATAAAAGGAAGTATTCATAACGAGTTCCGGGTAAAGCCAATTTAACAATTTTTTTAATGAGTTCTATATATTATATTAGTTCTCTTCTATTTCCAAACAAGAATACAATATCTTGTGCTTACTGAGGGTCAGTGGCAAATTACATGATGTTTACGATAAGCATCAGATAATATTTTTTTCCGACCAAATATTTCGTCGTACCTCATTTATAATTGACCCCCCATTACTTAGAGTGGTTCTACACTAATCAAACTACTGTTACTATGTGTGGATGTTGAAACAGGGTTTAAAATAATTTTATAAATTATGTAATCGGAAGGCAATTTCAGTTTTTTTATTTCGGTTCGCATCATAAAATAACTTAAAATAAAACACTTAAAGAAACCTAAATCACTAATCTAACAAGACGCTATCAAATGTAAATAATATTGGTTAAACATTTTTTTTAAATTCCAAGTTTCTGTTACATATAAGGGGGTAAAAATTAGGGTACAAGATTTGATGGAAACCAAGTAATAACTGCAGTAAAAGCTTGTTAGGGTGAACGACATTTATACAAATCGGAAACAAAAAAAATTTGACTGCTTCATCCACAGACATATTTCATGAACAAATCACAGGTAAAAGAAAAAATTCTGTAAACATGAAAATACTAAATACCATACATTGTATGGAATGCTAGTTCTATAAAAAATATTCTGGGGCAACAAAATTAGGCTACTTCTATTTATTTATTTTTTTTTTTTGAATACTGAAATACGTATTTTAAAAGTCCTTTTCTTTAAGCATTTTAAGCCATAAAAAATAATTTTCATTGGTCTCAATTTTATTTTTACTGATCTGTAGGTAACTATATGTAAACAAATACATTTCCGTTTCTCGACTTAAATTATTTCAATAGCTAAAAATTGATAACAATCGCAAATTTTTGATGCCTTATAAGTTGACCTTGTATTTAAAACTTAACACTATAAATCTACTTTAGTATGTCAAGGTGAATACATACTATTGTCTAAAAGAACAGTGTGACAATTTAAAATACATTAACAATAAGGATCTAAAGTGAATTATACACCGGTGTAATATACTGTCACCATTATTTTTGTCTTATAAAAAAACATTAAATGATATTATGAGAAATATCTTATACATTATGTATGTTTGTAGGTATTAATAAACGGAACCTGATATAAAGTTAGTTCCATTTAGTAACTAATCATAGATGATCGTTCATCTAAGATGTATCACCATTTTTACCTGTTGGATGTTAATAAAAAACACGTGTTATCATCATGATATCATAGAATTGTACGAATAAATAACAGGCTTCCGCTAATTTCACTAGAACCGTAGTTTTAAAAAAATTAAAGGGACTAATAAATGGTGAGGTGTTTTTTAATATATTTTCCTAATCTGTTGATGAAACGCCTATTATAGTTTTGCCTGCATAACAAATAGTTTTGTAAGACCAGATGCTTACGTTTTTTACACTTTAAGATTCAGATCCGACCAATCCGTCCTAGATATTTGTAGTATACAGGATGCGCCAAGTACACTATTAGAAGTATCTGGAGAACCAGTAAGTAAATAAGTTACTTTTTATATAGGGGACATACAAAATTCAAAAATGTTGTTTTGCCTAAAAAACGAGGTATTTATAATTTTCTCTCAAAAGTGCAAATATTATCACATGATCTTTTAATGTCATATTCAATACATTCTTCTAACTGCTTCCTTAGATATCTGAAGGAATTTCTTATATCTTCCTCGGATATTGAATTGCTAGCCCCGGTAATTCTGCCTTTTAGCACTTCAATATTATTTGGCCTTTATTTTTAGCCTTAGTTTTAATTTTCACATCCTAACAGAAGTTTGCTTCGGAGAATGAAAAGAAACGATAGTCACTAGGCACATTCACTTTTGTAAAATATCGTCCACAGACCACCGACTTATTTTCGTGGTACTGTGATATCGTCTTCGCGTCATTATTCTAAATTCGGGGTTTTCACTAGTACCTGGCGTACTGGAATGCTGTAGTTCTATTAGTACAAAAATCGATAGTTTCACTTCAAATTTTGCTTCCTTCCCACAAACAAAAATCTAGTTTTTTCGCTTCATCTCCCTTTTCCTAACGTATGATTAAATTGCGGTTTGACAGGAAATATTTTATTTTCTTTTAAAATCGTCTGAATACGACTTTTTTCTACAACTGCTAACTGTTTAGCACGATTTCTAAGAGTCCTCACTGGAGTCATATAAAAAAGAGTGTTGTGACTGGAGATTGAAGATTCTCTAACAGTGGCTGCATCGTTGTGGTCATATTCCTTCTTTTTCTTTCTAAGGGCCAAAACAACCAGTTTTTTCCAACTTTTTTGTTACATTACAGATTGCCATCATCCTTCAAATTTCTCGCTAAATTGTTACACGACATAGCGTATGCCACTTGACATTCCCCGTAACACTTTTTGATAAGAACTATTTTACCTTAATGAATATTTATTTCATAAAATAAAGGCAGGTACGTCGTTAAGTGTCATAATTATAATAGAGACTAGTAGGTACTCTAATGAAGTGCTTGGAACTTTAAATAGTAATGTGATAAAACTGACACTCTTAATTTTAAACCTAGTAACAAAATCTTGTATTTCTACTTGGAGTTTAATTCAACACATATTTAATATTTGTACTTTTGACAGAAAATTATAAACAAGATATGCTTTTTACGCAAAACAACATTTTTGTATTTTTTATGCCCCCTGTATACAAAATTATATTTTTGATAACGTGAACCTTATATTATATATATATATATATATATATATATATATATATATATATATATATATATACGAAAAAACTTTTTTTCCACATATGTATAAAATCAGGACAGAAATCCTTCCTGTAATCCAAATTGTCGACTCCCGCTAGAATAGAATTTGCAAGCTTTGGTTTTTCCGTCATTATTTTTTGGTCCAAGTTAAATGAGGTTTTTAAATAGATGTAACTGAACGCCATATGGAGCGTCTAAATAGCCATACTAGTCACAACTAGAGAGATATTCTTGCATCTAAATACTACATTAAGAGCCGGCGCAAAATTTTGCGGGGCCGTGGGCAAAATAATTTAACGGTGCCGCCCTTTTATACTTCGATGTACAATGTGTGACGATCATAAGCGGATGACTACAAAAAAGGTCATGTCTTTTGTATTACAACAATAATGTCTTTAGTAATCTTTTATCCATGCATAATAGGGAGCTATAACGCGAGGCTGGTGTAGATTGAAACGCGGGGCTGATGTGCCTCGTGCCGGTCGTGTACAATATATCAACTATTAAATTTAATTTATTTCTATATACACTATCTTACAGGACTATATCCCAGTTACAAAAACAGGTACAAAACTGTGTAAATACATGATTAAAAATACTTATATATCAATATCAAATACTTAAAAACTAAGATGCACAAAACAAAATTTAATCTATAAAAATCAAGAGTAAATAAATACAAAAAAAAGAGAAAATATAAAAAGAAGAATAAAAAGCTAGCGGTAAAGATATCTTTTGATCGCGACCAAGTTACAATTAAAAATATCGTAAGGATTTTTGTGATTATTACAGCTACTACTTATTCAGTTAATTTGTGAAAATTTGTCAATGTTTGTCATACAAGGGGGTAGATAAAAGGTATCAGAGCTATGGAAGCTTAAGTAGGCACACGAAAACTTAACTTTGAGAATAATTCTTTAGAAATAATAGTATTAACTGAGAAAAACACAAGCGTCTCTCGTCCAAGCTGATAAGCGAAAATCTTCGCAGCAAATAATCATGAGGAAAACTTCTAATGGGATAAGCTATATCAGCTCTAAACCACAATGCTTTGGCAAACTCTTTCTTCGAACTGACTAAATACAGTCAATATGTACTTTATAAAAAGGAAACCAAATTACTGACGTATATTCCAGTTTAGACCTTATTAACGAGAAAAATAGTATTTTTACAGGCATAATAGTTTGAAAATCGCGAGTAGTTCGTAGAATAAATCAAAGAAGTATAAGACTGATTGACGCTAAATGTTATATAGGGTACAAAAGAATTAGTCAAAAACAACACCCAAGCCTCTAAAAACATCTAGACGGGTAAGAGTAGCGCCACTGATGGCATTGTTAGAGTTACAGACGATTTACATTACACCACTCATGCAAAATGTATAAATTTCACTATAGCTCAATTTAATCACTTTCAGTGGATATAATCGAACACATTTTCAGATCATCAGTATAAAGCAGGCAGTAGACTGAGAGACTCTCAACAATATCATTTGTAAATAGCGTAAACAAGGCCGGTTCAAGTATAGATTCTTGGGGAACTCCTGAAGTTGCCAAATAATCGCTCGACTTGACCCACCATAAGCAACAAACTGCTTTCTGTTCTGCAGATGCGAAGTAAAAAACCATATTTAATTGCCTGAAAAATCAAAATTTTGCAGTATTTGCAACAGAATAGTGTTGCAAGTGTGTGGTCAAGCCAATCAAACGCTTTGAAAAAATCCTAGAAATCAGTGTACATGACATCCATTTGCCCACATGGATCTATTTCATCAGCCAGAAATTGAGTAATACAAACCAAGTTAGTTGTCAAGATATTTTAATGAAGGAGTATTTTAAAGACTTTGGAAAAATTAGCTATAATAAAAATAGGTCTAAAATTGGCAATGTCAAGTTTGTCACCTTTTTTGTAGAGCGGACAGACATTAGAAAACTTATGTTAATATATGGCATTACACAATTCGTTAAATATTCTAGTCTACTACCAGTTCGTTTATATTTGAATGCTTTCTTGAACATTTTATTTTTTGAGATATTCATATATATTCAGAAATGATGGAACATGTCTTTCGACACCTCTGAATGATTTTAAAAAATCTCGGGGAAGTAAAAAATAAAAACCAATACGGATAGTAATTTGACATTTAATTTATAATGTTAACCCCCTATTGCACAAAACTTAATAGCTGT
Source organism: Kuschelorhynchus macadamiae (assembly GCA_030620095.1). Classification (NCBI taxonomy): domain Eukaryota; kingdom Metazoa; phylum Arthropoda; class Insecta; order Coleoptera; family Curculionidae; genus Kuschelorhynchus; species Kuschelorhynchus macadamiae. Next base: position 54,961 of record JAUTXW010005494.1, read on the forward strand.
TTAGAACATTTAACCGAGCTTTCGGATTTGACAAGTTGCTTACAGAAATCTAGGAACTCGCTGTCAAATCTGACATTCCGTTAAACATTCTAAACTTTAATTGAGCTTTCTGCAACCGACCGATAGTGTGTTAAATCTTTCTCGTTTCACTTATCTGATTAACGGGGCTCCGATCAAACCCATTAGATCGTTTTTTACCACATCATGAATTAAGAAAAACAACTGCACCTATTATAGATTAAAATTACAATTATTTATAAATGTTCTTAAAAGTGTATTATATTATTTTTAAACTCGGTCAAAGCAATCAAGATTAGATATAAAAATCTAAATTATTATTTTATATAAAAATTTCTGCTAAAACTTTCCTAATTTTATAACGAAATCTTATGTATTATTAATGTAAACATGCATTTAACGCAAGCTATTTGTTGCGTAGATAGCACTCTTATAAGGTGCACATCGAAACTCGTCTAGCATGCAACATTTTTCAACAATATAGATTTTGTTATTGTAGAAGTTAAATCAAAATAATAATATAATAAAAATTCGGGTTGCCAATTTTATGAGGATCGAACAAAATTCCGCAAGGATTTTTTAACACTCTATACTATTAGGTGGATCTGTCCCGTTAGTGTTGGGTTGGCCCAGGTTCGTGTCGATGCTATAAATCATCATAAAAGCATAATTTGACTCGTCGAAATTCAGATTTGAGGTAGGCGTGCACTCGATTGTTTATTATTATAAAATTGTCTCCAAATCGTCAGTATAGAACTTTATTTGCCTATACCTGCAGTTCCGGACAAAATTCACCTCCATCTAACCCTAAATATAAAGTGACCGTTGGGAGACATCTAGGTTGCGCCCGAATGAGTGATGTTAAACCAGCACCGCATGCATTTTGTTTTTCGTAATATTTTATCTATGATTCGGTATAACCTGCCATTCTGGGATAATGCCCGTTGATTTATTTTTGGCCTGGATACCGGATCTCATTCGGGGATAATCGCAGCCAAACCGAGACTGGTGGCAACTTTAGGTTTAATGATGGATACCTGGTATTTCATTCATCATTAGTTGCTATTAAAATCGCCTACATAACGTGGTCAGGAACATCACTAAGAAAGAAACCTAGCTAAATATTTTGAACAGTCGGTTAAGCATTATTCCGAGTCATATTTTTGCAAACAATAACTAAGTATTAAAATTAAATAAAAAGTTATTTTTTTTAATCTTACGTTGGTTTTATCCTTCAAGCCCATGACAATGTCAAGGGTGTAGGAGTGCCTCTGAATGTGGTTAACTATCATTAGTTGTTTGAAGGTACCCCTCACATCATTTAACTTCTTCTTCAGAGGTACTGGTCAATTGCTTTGTATTAACAGAAATCCTGCAACGCATTTTCAAGGCACTGATTCACATAATTTTCAATATTTTAAAATAATTTAAGATCTATTTCTTAAAATATTACTAAATTAAAATTTTAATATATAACAAAGCACTGTATCCTTCTTACTAGAAAAGTAACTTAAATGAAAGTTTTAAATTTATCTCTACCATAATCATTTATTAGGAATAGGAATAGTTAAATATTTGCTATCAGGTTCAAAACTGTAACGTATACATGCGTGTGCGTGTGTGTGCGTGTGTGTGTCTAAACATACTGCGAGGTTGGTAAGGGAGTCAATGATTCATACCGTGCGCCAACAACTGCATACACCTCCGCAATCCTCAGATCTAAACCCTATTGAAAACCTGTGGGAACATATAAAGCGTTGCATTTGTAAACACAATAATTCCAATAAAGAAGAACTAAAAGATTTTAGAAGGGTCCACCCTTAATAATAATAAAGAGTGTTATAAAAGCTAATGGTAAATTAGAGTTCGAAAAAGTGACAGGACAAATTTTATACAAAAACACTAATAAATAATAAAATAATATATAATTTAATAATATATAAAATAATAATAATGATTCTTGTTTTAATATCCAAATAAACTTTTGCAAAATATTGTTTTAATTTTTATTCATACTTAATTATATTGTTGATATTTATTTTATTACGTTCGAAAAATGACATGACAAATTTAATACAAAAACACTAATAAATAATAAAATAATATAAAATTTAATAATAATATATGAAATAATAATAATGGTTCTTGTTTTAATATCCAAATAAACTTTTCCAAACTGTTGTTTTAATTTTAATTCATACTTAATTATATTGTCGATATTTAATTTTACATATTCAGCATTAATGGCGAATAAAAAAGTCAAAAATTGTGAAATTAGTAAATAAATGGTAAGTGTATAGAGATTTTTTTGGCTAACTGTATATATTAAAAAATATAATTTTTGCATACGTCATAAAATGTAATTAGTTTACAGTTCAAATTTATTTACTTATTGTATATAAAACATTATTTTTTACTATACAGGGTAGCCCTATACGAATCAAACAGTCTCCTGGAATCCAAAAAAAAAAGTCAAAAGAGTATACCTTTTTTTTAAATATAGTAACTAAGCCGTAAGTAAATTAAGTCGAATTTCTTTAATTTTGGTAAAGAGGCATTTACCGATTTGTCATTGTTTTGTCATTCAATATTACGCGGGGTGCACAAAAATCAATACGTTTTTCCCAAAATCAATTGTAACTAACTTCGTTATTTTAATTAAGACCCCCCACAGCAGGAAAAAGAACATTTACTTCCGTATCAACCTACGTTAATGTATCTTATTCCTAAATGCGATAGTTTTTTTGACAATTTCAGATTTTTTGAGTAAACCTAGCTTTTGTAGTTCTCCAGAAAATGAGCCTTTTCAGTATTTGGGAGACTGTTTCAAAAATTCGAAGTAGCCTTGAATAATAATAAAAAAATGCAAATTATTAAAAAACTTAGGTATAGTAATAAAGGCAACCCTAATACAGTTTGATGTATGTATTTTCTTCTGGTGTGAAGATATACGGAAAGTTCCATTTAAAATAACAAAGTTAATATTGATTGAATTTGGGAAATGTTTGTTACTGATTTTTGTACAGCCCGTGTATTCCTGAATAATCAACGGTTCTAATACTGATTGCTAGAAGTATCTTTAACTAATAGTTTATTATTTACGATAATTATTTACGGTGTCATTCACTATCTGAAAAAAAAAATGAGATTTGTGAAAATGTTGCAATATTTCTAAAGCTTTAGAACTCTCTAAGCATAGGAAACCCTTAATACATTTGGTCTAACATTTGATAGGTAAATCAAATTTGTAGTACAGTACAGGGTATTCCATTTGAAAAACGTAACATTTAGATGCCACGAGTCTTTGACATACCCTGCATATGTCCAAATGAATTTAAATTGTTGCCCTCTCTGATCCGCATATATCTTCGAAGTTCTGTTATCAAAGATATTACCATTGAACAGCGTGTGGTATGTGGTGAGTCACTCTATATTCAAACTTTGCATAAGTTAGATATATCTGTCCAAGGATTTGACTCAGTAAATAAAGTGTTTGAAAACTTTTATAATATTTTTAATTATATTCTTAACAACAATTTTTTTCTGTAGTCCTTGTTACATTCACTTGTGAATGAAGCACATTTTGAATTAGTCTACAAACCAAACATTGTTACTGAACTATCATTATTTTATAAGGAACCATCAACTAAAAACGCATGGCCGCCACTGTGACTGACACGTTATCTTGGTTGAATTTTGAAGAAAAGATATAATTTGCGGAATTTAAAATAAAGTAATTTCAATTAATTGCAACAGCTGCTTGAGATTTGAAAAACCGAAAATAAACTAATTAACCAGATAATATAATATTATTAATTTGTTTATTTAATTATAAGTCATAAATTTCCTCGAATGTTTACGGTAATTGAAGGAATACAAAAAACAATGAGTATTATTCTCCTAGCCTGGTTGTGTTGTAATGACCAATCATTAACGGGAATGCTGTAGTGTTTTTTTAAGTGATATCAGATTTAAACCACTCCCAGATTTATTTGTGATTTTTTTTGAGGTGGTATTTTGGGGAAAACTAATATTTATTTGGATTTGATGTGTTTTCAGGCAAAATTAATGTTTCGTAATAAAGTTAGGTAAGTTACTTATCAGCAGCTACAGTCTATTAACCGGCGGAGAGTACTGGTATTATGTAATATCGATTATACGTGAGAAAATATCAACAAAAATATAGAATATTTCTGCAAAATAATACTGATTTGTTAAAAAAAGATTCTCTGAATATACAGCAAAAGTGCAATAAAGTCGCCATATTGAATTTGTCACCAATAAAATGCACTAAAAATAAAATAATTACATTATATCTACTACGGCGTGCAATACATCAATTTATAATAATTTTGCATGACTGAATTCAAAAATAAAATAAAAAAGTTAGTGTGTTTCGGGAAAAAAAGTATTTGGGCTTGTTTCTAATTTTTACTGTTTAAGAAGATGAGAGAGGCCGAGATACAATTTAGCCTTAAACTTTGGCTGAGGCCCCGATATATTTTTGAAATTTATGTTAATAGAATAGATTGATGATAACCTAAAATGCTCCAAAAATTCTTTGTCACTGCACTGGTCGAAATTATAAATACGGGCTTTAAATACGCCAGGACTTTTCCACTATATAATAATGTCTATTTGTTCTTCATCATCTGACAAAACATCCTGGAAAATATCTAATACTTCCATTTTGTGCATACAGTTACCAGAAACAGAAACAAATAGAAGTATGAATATATATATATATATATATATATATATATATATATATATATATATATATATATATATATATATGATAAATATCTATTCTACAATACTACCTGCCAAATGTCAATGCTATTTTGGATGTAGGCATGCGCCTCCAATATCCTGCAGTTAAACCCTACCTTATCCATCAGTTGGCAGTTAACCTGCAGTTGAGCATGCTTCGGCAATTATGATTACATATACAACGATTTTTTTTCTTAAGCCTAAGTTTAACTGCAACCCTAAGTTTAAAATGAACCTATACAAGTTGTCCTATAAAAGACGTTGTGCAAAACGTTGCCGTTTTTACTGAAAAAAATTAAACCTAATAGGAAGTGGGCAAAAAGAAGATCCTATTTTTATCAAGCCAAATTCTGTCAGCAGGAGAGGGGACGATTGTGAAAAAAATCCGATCACTACCATGAGATGTTAATAAAATATGCTCAAAAAATGTGTTCATTTTAGAAACGAAATAAAAAACACATACAAAAAAATTCCAATTAAATTAAATACTTACACACAGGAATGTGTATATGAAGAAAAATAACAGCAAAAAAAACGAAACATACCATGTCGTAGATAAGTAACACGTGAAAAACCACAGACCCGATGCTTTTCCAAAGTTGAGGACGCAATCTTTGATCGCTCCCTTTGACTTTTGCCGGGACATCGGAGAATATAAGAAAAAAATCCAAGCAAAATAGTAAGAGTAAGTTATATACATTTCGGTTTAACTCCAGGCTACAACTAAATAGAAGATTCTTTTCAATTTCATCCTTTGAACCCGCTAGACCAATATTTTTATTTTTAAAATATGAGTGCCTATGATTTTTTTCATTTACGGATAAAATTATGGCGTCCGTAATAGTAAACCCGTAGAACTGACCACACTAAAGTCTCTAGATTGCTTTGACATTGTTTAACTTTTACTGAAATCTGAAAAGTAATACACTTATTATTTTTTTAAGTATTTTATTTCTATCCTAACAATCTTTGAAAGTTAAATGTTTACTAAGCATAGACTTCTTAGGATAAGTTTATGTATAATTAATATTTGTTTATTAATTCCAGCAACAAATACAAAAAAACATATATACAACATACAAAAGTGCCACCAAAAAATATTTAAAACGAAAAAAAAAATTTATTTAGAAACCATTTGACAATTTTATCACATTATTAAATTCTGTTCCCGTTTTTTATTTTAACCGGTTTAGATCCATTCCTGTTTGACCTTATTGTTGCTGTTGTTATTGCTCGGTGGCCTTAGACACACCCACTTGAGCATAGTTTTAACTAGTCCTCCTTAAGCTTTTTTCTCACGGGCACTTTTAAGCTTCTTACTTCTTGCTTCCATTAGTATATTATTAGTTAGTTTTCGTTTTTAAATGCGGAAAATTTTAACTAATCAAATCTTTTTTTCTCTTTATATAAATCACATTAAGCCCGAAATTTATTCAGGGTTTTGTTGACGTTCACTTCACTTTCAAAACGTCTTCTGTATAAAAAGCTGAAACGTTTTTAGCTTTTTGGTTCTCTTGTTGGCAAAACTTCATATAATGCAACGCCAATAGACATTAGAACGTGAAACATAAAATACCAAAAGTGTCCATGAGAACAAAGAAAATGCGTAGTATGTGGTATACGTAATTTAAGGTAGCTATTCCTTTTTATTATATTTTTAAGGCTTTTTTAATAAAACCTTCATAAAACAAGTTCAGCCAAACTCCATTTCTCACTTTTATTTAAATAATTTTAAATCGTAACTCGTAACTTAAATTAACAATATGCCGCTTCCCTCTTCTATTTTTAAGTTACTAATAAAATGTAAATTTGAGAATCAGTAAATATGTTTATCGTACGGGAAATTTCTTAATAATTAACGATTATTACGTAGGTATTCTAATTGAGGCTTTGTAATTTATAATTTATGCGATTTAAGCCGTGGTGGTATAAAATACTGTAAAAGATATTCTTAGCTTAACTAATAACTTAATTGAATTAGCTGAAATAGTAAATAACTTGATGCCTAAGGTACATATTAATAAATATTAGCATGACTTACGGCTTACGGTATTATTATATTTTTCATCACAGGCTTATTATGTACCTACTAAACATTCACGGCAGAAACAACTCACACTACTTGTAACACGTCTCTGAAGAAAACTCACATACGTTATTTTTCGCAGGTTCTCACATTTTTCAATCTGAGGAACTTTTATTTAGGCGAAAGCAAAACAAGGCGTCTCTTAGCAACCAATTTGGGTTCGAACCGAGCGATAAAACCGCCTGAAACGTACTACACTACTGGTGCCTGTTATTCTCGTCTTGCCTTTCAAATCAAGAACCGAAGATTTAACCTCACCAGCAACGACCATTCAAGTTACGGTGCAAAGTTGTTCTCAAAAATACAATGAATGCAAGCTTAGGTCATTAGCAAATGTTATGACTTGTAAAGAATCTATGTATTTCCGGCTCTTCGTGTGGAATCTACTATATACCACTGACGTCATCAGTTTCATTTGAATATCACCCAAAGAACAGGTTGATCTTAGATTGTTATGACGATTATGATCCACTATTAATGTTACTATTGTTTTGTTCTTCCGTAATTCGAGAGAGATAAGTTGTATACACACAGTACATGATAATTTGCCTTGGTTATTTTAAGCAATGTGTAAGTTTAACTTTTGTTTTAATCACTGAAACTTATTATTAAATACCTTTGACCTGACAAAACATTTTGTTTACCGATATTCAATCCTAAAAGAAAATATCAAAAACTAGGTATAGGTATTTTGCCATTTAATTATAAATTTTGTTTTGTATCGAAAATTATAACTAATTATGTTAGCAGATGCCAGGGGTGTCACTAAGGGGGCGGCTGGGAGATTGTAAATATTAAGAGCATGTTTCCATTTATGACAGGGTCTATTCCCAAGAGCCACGATTTCTTAATATAATTTAGGTTTCAGAAATATGTCCAAATATTTTTTTTCACTTGAATTTACGAACATAAGCTTAGAGATGCGATTTATTTATAATATTTTAAAATTGCGAACTCACAATCAAGGAATTATTAGAGATGCGTTAGCAATCTTAAAAAATATACAATTTTAATTTACTTTTTGACCTCTTACTCTTGTTTTTTGATTTATATCTATAAATTAAAAAATAAGAAATTTATTCTAATTTAAAATTTGGAAAAGATAAAATTATCAAGCTATTCAGTGTCATCCAGCTTAGAGCCCTATTTCAGTATAAATACCCATTTTAAAAAAAAAATGTAAGATTTATTTTTTCTGAAGAATTTAAAATTGATTTTTAAAAATTAATTTGACTTTTAGTTGTGACAGAGAATGTTTTTTAATGGATTAACCTATATTATTTAAATGTATTTTTGAAAATTTCTCTAATAATAGCTTATCTTACTATTTGACCGTTTGTGATATGTCGTTAATTTTATGATATAACAGAATTCCGGAAAATATCACGATATGATTCATATCTAACATGACCAATAGTCTTATTAGATTGTTAACAAAGGACCTCTTTATTATGTTGATTAAACAAAATACGTGACTAAATAAGCATCAAACTTTTCGTGTTTAATAAAGCGCGTAATCATTTTATTTTAATGATTATGTGATACTTATACCCTGATATTTTCTGGTAGTTTGTGAGTTAAAGTTATATTACAATATTACCAATGGATCACAAACAGTTAAACTAAAGATAATCTAAATATATGTGACATAAGAAAAGGAGAACCATAAAAAAAGAAAAAATTCCTTTACCGTGAACCCCTCCGATATATATCTTTCCTTTTATTAGGAATAGTAAAGTGTAACCCAATTTAGTTCCGCACTTATCATATTAACACATATATAAATGGTGTTCTTTCATTTCTGCAGATAAAAGGAAAGATTTAAGAAGAAATTTCCGATTAAGTTCCTTTACAGATTAGTGCCACCCAATTACCCTGAAGTTCCACAATGTATATATGTAACTACTAAATGACCATATGCGAAATTAAATAGGTTCATATTTTACTATTCCTATTAAAAGGCAAGTTCCGGGTAAAGGAGATATACCGATTTTGTATATTCTTTATTCAAATATTTTAATAGGCCACCATTTTCTTTCACCATATTGGATGCATACCAATATTTTACTAGTTTTTACCTATGTTACATTTTTAGGCAAAATTTAAAATCAATTGAATTAGTTTTTTTATATGATTTTTTTCTATGTTGTATTTGTACAATTATTTTACCAGATTATCCTATATCACATCTAATTTTTGTACAAAATTTTAAATCAATTGAAAAAGTAGTTTTATACGCTGATTTTTTAAACATTTTATTTACCCGTCATTTTGTTCCAACCTCTTGAATTTGTACTAACCAGTTCATCTCTATCAACACAATCCATCGAATAAGTTGTTTTATTCAGACCGACTTTTTAAAGATTTTGAATTAGTATGAAAATGTTACCAGTTCATTCCCATGTCATGTTCAATGTCACACTTGATTTTTGTGTCAAACGAAGATAAATTGAGTAAGTAGTTTTTTGGTAATAATTTTTTCAACATATTTACTAGACCGCCATTTTCTTCCACCATATTAGATTTTTACCAAAATGTTACCATGTAGTCTCAACATGACCTTAAATTTTTTTTCAGAATTTGAAGTCAATCGTATAGTAGTTTTTTAGCTATGCCGCAAACAGAGAGATAGCCAGACAGACAGGCAGACTGAGAGATTGACAGACCGATGGAATTGAGAAAACACGTTTTTTATTTGTGGCATCTAGGAATAATTACAATACTTCCTGTTACTAGGGAAGTAAAAATAAGTTAATCCATCAAAAAAATATAACTTTTTGTATCACAGTGTTCCTACTGAAAGTCTATTTGATTTTTAGAACCATTATCAAATTCTTTAGAATGATTGTTTAAGCTAAAAAGGGGAAAAAACGAATGACTTGAAACCACAAAATGTTTAAACTTAGCACGTGTTTTTGTTAAAATAAAATGATGCACAAAAATCGAGCTTTATGATAAAATCAACTTGTAAAATTTTGGTTCGAATCCAAAATACCGGAATAGTGAAATGTTAAAAAAATTATTACTCAAAAAATTACTTATCCAATTAATCTCAAATTATGTGCAAATCCAGAATTATGAGAAAATCAACTGGTAAAATTTTGGTTCGAATCCAAAATCATGAAACAAAATAGCGGTTCAACAAAATATTTAAAAATTTAGCCTGAAAAAAATTCTTAATGGATTGATTTCAAATTTTGCGCAATAATTAATTATGGCATAGAGATGATCTGATAAAATTGTGGTACGAATTTAAGATGGCGGAACAAAATGGCGGCCAAATAAAATGTTTTTGATCGTGAAAAAAATCAGCAGGTTTTACATATCTGCACGTTTTAGCATCCTTAGATGTCAAAAAATATATGTTTTATCAATTCCGTCGATCTGTCTGTCAGTCTGTCTGTCAGTCTGTCTGTCTGTTTGTCGGTCTGTTAATTCGCGATATAGCTTAAAAGCTACTTATCCGATTGACTTCAACTTTTGGTAAAAGATTAAGGGTTACATTGGGATGACCTGGTTGGTAAAAATGTAGTATGGCGGAACAAGATGGCGGTCTAGTGAAATATTAAAAAAATATTACTGAAAAACTGATTGAATTGACCTCAAATTTTGCAGAAAAATTAAGTGTTATATAAGATTAAACTGCCAACATTTTGGTATGCATATAAGATAACAAAACAAAATGGCGGCCTAATAAATTATTTAAAAAGTCAACCCCTAAAAACTATTTATTAGATTATTTTCAAATTTTGTGCAAGCAATAAATGTGATATAGAGATAAACTCATAAACTTTTTAGTACGAATTCAAGATGACGAAAAAAACGAAATGCAATAAAATATTTTCTTATTCAATTGACTTGCGTGGTACAAAAATCAAGTGTGGCCTAGGTAGACATTGGTAAAATATTGGTAGGAATCAAATATGGTGAAACAAAACGATGCCCAATATAAATGTTTGAAATGACAGTTTATATGTGTTACTAAATGACTATGTACCGAGCTAAACTGGGTCACACTTCACTATTCCTAATAAAAGTAAATATTCATAACAAGGGAAGTTCCGGGTAAAGGAAATTTACCGATTTTTAAGAAAAATAGTAAGAATTTTTTTACATTAAAAGAAAAATATTACAAGTAGATCTGCTATAAAAATGTATAGTAAGTAAGCAATAGATTAATTTAGCAATACTTATAACAAACTTACCGAACATCTCAAGCCTCTTAAATTCGTTAATGAATTTACTATTTTGTACGTCATTCCAAAAAGCCTTGCCAATTTTTATATTCTAATCAAACATTGCAGAGTACCTTGAAAATTAAACCTTTCAGTGTAATGTTGTTTACATAAAGCACTTAACATCGTCAAGAACTATGTTCTTACATTTTTTTAACATTTCTCCTTCATAAGTTAAATCCAGTTAACAATATATACACTGTAGGAACAAAACATTTGGGATTAACAAGCTGCCAATGAATTAATTTAATTCGGCGTCTGATCATTTAACTCGGCCTTCAAAAAAAATAAAATTGTAAAGCTTTTGAGTTATTCAAGATATTAAATATGATTAACTTGTTTATCGTTACGTCACCTTTATATAGTTAAAATGCCTACGTTTAAAATAAGTAGTTGATGGTAGCAATAGTTTGCCTCAAGAGGCTGGCTTAACTAAAGATAATCCTGGATAAGATTTTTTTGGACCAAGTGCGAGAAGTTCATTATCTGACACTAGTATTTATAAAAGACGGCAGGTTAAGTTCAGAAGGAAAACGACTCCGTAGTTTATTTTCTACGAACCTATTCATTTGCTGCGCACTAATAAACACAGTCTTATCGCTCTGCTATGCAAGGGTGGTTTTATAGGGGACTGGGGTACTGGGGATGTATATATCCCCCAGACAGGTCAAACGTTAAGTATGATTTACACGTTTCTAGGCAGTAACAGCAGCACTGGCATGTTTTATACGTTATATTGTATATTAAGTATGATATGTTCATTTTGAACCTAAAATATACTAACCAAAATTTTTTTTATTACCGCCCTTGTTACTATGGTGACCATTGTTACATGACAATTATTATTAATTAAAGGATATTGCTAGTTTAATAACAAATTGTACTTTAGTGATCGAGAAAATTGTTAAAGTTAACAACTTTATCAAACATTGTCAATATCTGACTTGTTACCAAACGTCCACTTCGTGTCGTTTGTTACTACGGTTCCCACACTCAAGGGCGAAAACCTCGTGTGGGGCTTGTCATTTCAAAAAACCGTGTTTTTCGACCTTTCGAAGGGCATATCTCGGAAAGTATTAGAGATAGGACATTGAGTTTGCTATGTATTTTTAGAGAAGACGTGAATCTCGAGATTCGTTTGAAACATTTTTCTGTAACAACTTTGATACCGAAGATATGGTACCGCGAAGTTGACCAAAAAGTCAACTTCGATGTAACACATGTAATTTTTTTCTGACGAAACTTTCTGGAACGATGGTTCTTCCGGTCTGACAGAATCGAATTGTTTTTTGGTTGGGTTTCGATTTCGTTTGACAATTTTACGAATTTTTTCCGTTCGAAGAAACGGTATTTTGGGGCGCTTACATCTCAAAGTAGGTGAGTTCTATCTATTTTCCAAAAGACCTTTGTCATAGGAAATATCTAGGAGAACAAAAACCTAAATGCATCTCTTTCATTCTTATTTTTAGATAGACCGTGACCAAATTTCGAATTTATAACGGTTAAATAACTGCAATTTTTTAAAGTTGATAATTTAAATTCCAACTTTAACCTCATTTTGCTAGTTACTACGAATAGACGGATGGAGCATTTGTTTGGCTACAAAAAAGTTCTAATAACATTTCCCTCTAACTAGTCAGAAAGTGGGTGAGAATCCGATTTAAAGAAAAGATTGCCCATATCGGTCAAAAATCGATAGGTACCGAATATCCATATATGACATGAAATGATAGGTGGCCTTAGCCTCGGATAATAAAATTTACAGAGATATTTGACATGTCAGTTGTAATAGACATCCCAGTTTTTTGGTTTGTTCAAAACAAATATTTCTCTGATATTTTTTATCGCTTCGATTTAGGTTTGTGCATTTACGCCTTAAAGAGATAAACATTTTTGAGAAAAACTGATTTTTTTTCAAATAAAAAAGTAAGCGTTTGGTCAAAAAACGGTAACGGCGCCGGAAAGTACTCAAAAAGATACGCAAAATGGACGGTTTAGGAATGGTTTTGGAATATATACAGGGGTTGCAATTAAAGGAGCAATTTATTTTGAAAAATATTGTGGCAGCTCCCAAACAAAAAATTGTTTTTTTCCTGTAACTTCTGAACTACTTAAAATTTTTATATATGGTTTTCACAGTTCCATGTGACTTTTAGGGTCATTTATTTGAAATTTTTTTTGACATCTGTCAAAAAAAAATTCCCCGTAATTTTATTTTCAAATACAGTAGGTGCGTTTTGTCGAGGTAATTAATAAAATTGATATATCAAAAAAGAATTATTTTCCCCATAACTTCTGTACTGCTTAAAAATTTTAGATACGGGTTTCACAGTCTCTCGTAACTTTTAATGTCGTAATTTATTTTACAAAAATATTTTTGCAGCTGTCTAAAAAAACGTCCAGTATTCCTAACTTTTAAAGAGTTTTTTTTTAAATAAGATTTTTACAGATAAATGTATAGCATATATATCCGTAACCGGATGTATCGGACGTTTGTTAACCAAAAATAGCCGTCAAGGTTACGATAACAGTAAAATAGGATCGAAAATAAGTGTATAGGACTAGACATCTAAAGTCACGCACACCACTAATACACGCACCAAGAGTCCACAGGGACAACCTGATATATTATTTGTTACTTATTATTTAAGAAGTGAAATCGCATAACAATATCGTTACCAGATGAAAGTTGAAAATAACAAACTTAATTAGATAAAGATAAAGGTTAGACATTACGATTGATCCTGATTCTTTGTTAATTTTTAGTACGAATACAGGCGAAAGAAGAAATGTAAGTACACAGATGTCAAAAATTCAATTCTCCACAAGCTCAGATTACCATGCAACTATTAAATGAGATTGTATTTTTAGGTTAAATATAAAGTAATTATTATCCCAGTTAACTTGTAATGGACAATCTGTTCTTTGTTAATTTGTCAGTCAGTACCATGCAAGGGTTAACGGAATGGAGCATTTTTTAGTTTTTAATCAGGGTTTATTATTAATTTCAATCATCTCTCAGACGCTCTTAGATAATATACTTTCATCATGACGTATTCTAGACTCAATGTAAAAAGACTGAAAATAAAGACGTATTGTATTTATTAATAATATCGATACATTATTGAACTGTGTTATAATTACAGAAATGCTGAATAGCTAAAACTAAAACTGTTTCAGTTAGACTGCTATGAGGATTGTAGCAATACTAAGTAAAAACAGTTTATAGGTTACGGCCATAATGTATATCATTCACCATATCAAGACCATTTACTTCTCTTTCCCAGAGAATGACCTCTACAATGGCTATTTGTGAAGGTTATTTTCTGTAGGGAATAAACGGCATACCTACTACAGAAGTTATTAGACAAACAAATGGTAGCAAAAATAAAAGTCGCTAAAACTAACAATATATTCATAGAGTACGCAACAATATATTCCGTTAATATAAATGTATACCCAGACTAATTTAACAATAAAATAATATACAACCCAAAATGAACATGACTTAAAACGAGACAGTATAATACGTATATATTCCTAAAGCTAAAAGTTAGTATCGCATTTTTTTATTAAAAGGAATAAAATGTGGTAAGCATTAATCAACCAGTTAGATTATGTACCAAAATACCATCGAGGTTTCTTAGGTTATTTAAAAATCTAAAAGAGTTATGAAAAAAAATCCTTACAAAAACTGAATGTAAGGAAAAAATTACGCTAAAATATTTTGGTATATAGCGGGTCGTCCGTTTTTATCATTATTGAAACTAACTCATTTTGTCAATTAATATACCTTGTAAAGTTTGGCACACGAATCTGAGTCTATTAAAAGAATGTGAGTAACTATGGAAACCGTGCAATGATCATTCGCGGTTGACTACAAGTCAGTATATCCATGGAAACGGCCCGCTTTTCACATACCTCCCCCTTTCGTCGATGTTTTCGATCTGTGTGGTGTACTTTATATTGTTTGTTTTTCTCATCTAATACAAATTCTAAACATATTTTATAACTGACTATGCGTGAAAATGCATTTGTTTTCTAGTTATTGAAGCTTTAACAACTTTATTGCCTTGTAGGGCCCAAACGGTTTCTCTTATAGCAGAACAGCTTACACTCTCATATCTCAATCCGCCTATAGTTTGACTATGATATGATATGGACATTTTAAGCTTAATGTTTAGTAAGTGTGGAAGATTCCTGGAAGTTTTGTACTGTCTTTCATAGGTCCATAAATAAGAATGAAACTTTCAAAAATGGCTTTAGCGATTGTAGAAGCTACTTTATTTCGTATGGAAGCAACTACAATATATTTTGTTAATTCGCATTGAGTTTTTGCATATAAATTACATTTATTTACTTTATTTTAATGTTAAAATCTTTCAAATCTAAACGCATTCTAGTCAGTTTTGATGAGGGATCGATCATTAAAAATAGATATACTAAAAGCGGGAGGTTGGTTTTTATTCAAAATGTTTGGCCATATAAACAGCATCGAAAGTATTTTATGGCACAATGAATCACCGTTAACTCAGTGGAGGCTCGTGGATTTAGGAACGGGTGAAGCGTAGTGTAGCTAGGTGCACAGCGCCGCAGGCGAAAATATTTCAGGGTGCCCAAAATTGCTATTTTTTTACCTATTTATAATGTTAATTATCCATAGCTTTGGAACGTTTCTTAATACTTAGGGGAAATAATATAAATTTATAAGATTTTAAATATATTTTTTTGTTCTTAAAAACAGTTATGTATTTATTGCAAAACTGCTTCCGCCTCCTTGATCCGAACGCACTAATTTACATTAAGGCGCTTGCCTGTAACCTGCAGCAGCAGTTTTATGCCGCTCCCATCTCTATTTGGCTTATAGATATTCACCATTGCGTTGCCATAACAACTGTCGTAAACAAATCTAAGCGTAAAAGCCGGCATGCGGAGGGAGTCTGAAGCGGAATTTGTTACTGCTGATTTTAATTCCTCAAGGGGTTAAGACATTATTATTTTTTGAGTATATAACGCACTAGTTTTGATAAAAAATAATGGTATAATTAAGTAAATAATGTGAATTTATATAAAACATACTGCATTTTTATAATAAAAATATAGATTATAAAATGCTTAATATTTTAAAAATATTTTTATTTTTAAGTAAATTGATTGGAAAATGTAGGTGAAGCGGTCCCGCGTTCCCTGGCGAGCTGCGACTGCGTTAACTCTTTTGTCGCTTTACTTGTTTTTCCATTTGTAAAAGAACGTGGGGCGTAAGCAATCGGAAGGTCAATGTTCTCAATTTTTTTGTAAATATATTGCACCACACGTGTCCTTTGAGGCATCCGTCGTTAGTAGAAACGTTTTAGAAAAATTGAGATCTGTAAAATTATTGGACTAACCAAGCCATTTTTCTGGTAAGTAAAAGAATGTTGACATTCTACGGGCCAAACAAAGTCAGCATTTTTTCTTGTTAATTTGTTAAGCGAATTGGTGACCGCGAAATGAGAAATAAATCACCGATAATAATTACAAAATGCAACGAATCTTTTAACGTGGTCAGCTGACTTCATTGTCGGGTAATGTTTAAGAACATCGTACTTTGAATTGTCTGGTAAATTGTCAATAATTTTATAACCCAGAAAAGTGACTTTCTTTCTAAAAGAAATGCACTTTTGCGGATTTAACTTTAAATTATATTATCGACATAAATCGAAAACTTTTTTAACATTATTCATATATTTTTCAGAACAGCCAATTATAATTAGATCGTCCATATATAGGAAAGCCTTTTCGGGAGCTAACTCTGCAAATGCTAAAGGCATTATCCTCTGAAAACTGTTAGGATCTACAAATAGTAACCTACCTAGTGAACCTATAAAATCCAGAATCTGAAAGTTAAATCCGGACATAAGGTCCACTACAGAGAACCATGTAGATCGTCCCAATTGATCCTGAATATCGTCGATGCGACAAATTGGGATCTTATCAGCAATTAGATTTGTTTAGGGTATTTCTAAAATCTATTAATAACCCTCAAGCTTTTTGTTAATTAATTAAAAATAGGTACTGGTAATATCGGACTATTGTATTCTGAAATAGATGGCCCGATAATATTTTTTTAAACAAGTTATCAACATTAGTTTAATTTAATGTCGGTTTATAAAAAATATAAACCGTTAAAATCCGTTTTTAAAGCAAATACATCTAAGAATTCGCAACATAAGTTAACACGTCGGTTTTTACAAATTCGGGCATATCTTAATTTATTCGCGTTTAACCATAAATTTTTCCTATTTTGAGGTTCAGGACAAATGTTACAAATTTCGAGTTGGTAGAGCCTGAGAGTACCAAGAAAGGAAATTTTTAAATTTACACTTTCAGTTTCGTATTGATAAAAAAAATTAATGGGTTTTCTTTTGACACTATTGTCATAGCGATGTGAACTCCTGGATGGAGTTATTTACGACTAAGGAATCGCAAACTACCTTTTTAAACCTAATAAGAAAATGCCGTCTCCTAGGATGGGAAAGTCGTCACCCACAATGTGAAAAATAGGTTTTAGCTTATAATCCGTCTATGGTAATGACAGTTTCCGTTTGATCCAATGAATTTACTAACCCGTTTGTCACACCCTTAATCCTACCTGATAATTTGATCGAAATTACTTTAGTTCGTCTAAAGATAGATATATCAGCGCCTGTGTCTACTATTAGTGTGTTTGTTAAACCTGTCATTTAAATATCAACACCAATAAAATTTGAAAGGGATAAATTTACATTGTCAATGTGTACATTTCCCCCAATCGAACCCCTTGTTGGGGGTCCGATTGATTTTCCGATCTTGTTCTGATTCTAAGACTCTAGCAGAATGGCCATTGTTGTATCTATTGAAGTATCTATGATTACAATTTTCACGGCCGCGTTTGCCGATTGTTTTGCCTGCGGGGGTAGGTATTAAAATATTGCCCCCTTCCGTGAAAATTTGGACGCGAACTAGGAGAATGCCTATGTTGACCAAAATACAGATTATATATGAAGTAGTGTTTCTAGCATCTACTCCAACAAATTTGGTTATAATATCCTTAACCGAGTTAAATGTACCTGCTTCCACAACCAAACGAGCCCTCTCTGAACTGGAACTCGTAGGGTAGCTTCAATAGTATCATTTTGATCTACTTCACGCGGTACTTATTCTGTAATAAAGGCTTTTGCAAGTTTTCTGCAAGCACCTCGTTTGCATAGGTTGTCGCCTGTTTATAATGTTGCTTTAAATTTGACAATTTAAATGATGCTAAACTGGAACTTCCATCCTTTATGCCGTTTTTCAGACTAAGATTGATATTATCAATACTACTTTCCTTTACAATTAAGGCACGAACCTTTCCAGCTGATCGTGTTTTGATAAAAGCAACTGCGTTGGGGGGAATTATTTTTAACAATTCTAAAGAATCTAAAAATGAATTCAAAGTTTCTGCCGAATTTGCTAGGTATTAATTTACTTGCTAAATTAATAAAATCGCCGGTACTAATAGTCATGTTTTCCGAAATTGTAATACCCTTTTCTTCTTCACGAAGGTTGGGTATCCTCGTCTATAACGAGAAGATCTAAAATTTCGACTCACGAGTATGGTATTTTAAACGTAAGTCGTAAAGCTTCAAAAAACCACACCACTATATCTTAGATTATTAAAAATTGTTCTTTTCCTAACTTGTTATCTACATAGATATGTAAACTTATTAAATAATATATCTAAGTTGTCTCGTATGTCGTTTCATACTAATTCCGTTTTAGGAATGTTCTTCTTTATAGCCCTTTTAAACTCATTTGTTATTTCTAATTTGAAACTTACCACTTAACTCCTAATTTAATTTTATTTGAGGACATTCGAATTCGTCAATAAAGGTCAACAAAGTACTAAAATAACATAGCGTTAACCTATAATTAAATGAAGTAAAATATGAAACGTTTAGCTAAAATATGTGGTAACAAGTTCTTACCAGCTATATATAAACACTAACGATGACACGACATTGAATGAATCCGTAATACGTGGTCGCGCGCGTTACGCATTTTCTTTTCACAAATTACTTGATGATTATCATCGGTTTCAAGATTAAAGTTCCATGGTAACACTTTTTGTCTACGTATTGTGAAGCACGGCTGTGGTGCATTGTATTCGCAGCGAATGTTTTTTTAATGTTTCTTCTGCGCATTTGGCAAAATTTTATCATTAAGCGAAATACACCTATAATTATCAGCAAATATAACACTTTAACGACCTTTGTCACGTTATATTCAGACTCCCGGACAATAAAATTTGAATTCACTCACATGGCTTAAATATAAAAGTGTAAGCCGATTAGTGCCATGTAAAAGGACTGAAAATAAATACGTATACAACATCGAATTTATTAATAATGTCGATACATTATTGAATTGTGTTATAATTACAAAAATGCTGAATAGCTAAAACTAAAGGCGTTCGAGTAAGGTTGTTATGAGGACTGTTGCACAGCTGAGTATAAACAGTTTAGTAGGATAAGTCAATAATGTATATCATTAATTACAGGGTGAATGCATAAGACCATTACATTGATCACTGCGCCTATGTGAGTTTTTACTAGTGAATTTAATTTTGTATAAATTTGTATTTTTAACTTTTTTCTTAAAACCATCCGGTTGGGTAGAGTAGAGTTGCAACTCTCCTAATGATTAACTAAAATTTTTAATATCCATATCCCATGCATTTTTTATGGCGATTTAATATACATATACTATATATTTTGCATTATTTTGTATTCTTCAGTCATTCTAAATTTATTGGAATTTCCTCATCGAATATGGTATATAATAATACTGGATAAATAGAATTTTCCTACACATAGCAATGGCAGTTCTTAACAAAATTATACTGTACAGGGATGAAATAAAAACATTTTTTTTTTTAGTTTTTAACTCCAAGGTGAGGACTATGTGTAAAACAAACAAAAACATTTTTAAGTTTTAAATATATTTTTATATAGTTGTAAACAGTTTAAAACAAATAATGGTTTTATTAAAAATGTTTGAACATAACAATCCTGTGCTCTATCTCCTACCTAGACGTTAGAATGGGTTAAACTTTATTTATACTTATTTTAAAGCATGCATTTAATCATCTCCTTGCTAAATAAAGTCCTGGTTGCATTTTAAGTAAGTACAAACATATACAGGTAACATTATTCAGATGTAATCAATTTTATAATATAATGAGCGACATGGTGCAGGAAATTATGTTGACGAGTCTTATCGATTTTAGAGTTTATTCATAGAACCTCATGGTATTCCCTGCTTAGTTGATAATTTTAATTGCAAAAATATCTGCATCGATAGCGACTTCAAATCTCAACGCCTGAATAAGGGAGAAATAAAATAGCTTTTTTATGTTTTTGTCCGTTTACAGTAGCAAAAACAATTTGTGCGGTAAGTAAGATTTATTTCATGTTGCCAGATTGTACAATTTTGAAACATGAGTCATTCAAGGGTTAAATATTTTTTTAATATTGCGACTATTTTAGAAAAGAATTTTAATTAATGAAATAATTAATAGTTCTGGATAAAATTAATAAAATATTTAATACATTTCTTAAATTACCCAGTTAGATTTTATAAAAATGTTTTTGCCTTAAGTGACCCGTACTTTCCTGAGTTAAAATATTTGTAGTAGTTTTCCTTTTCACTTTGTTTGAAACAGAAAAACTTTCATTACGAGGAAAGTTTTGTTAAATGGTTTTTACCTATATCTACTCAATTACTTAAGTACTCCGAACTTACCTTATAATAAATCGTTTTCTGAAGAAAAGAGAGACATATAACAATGTATATATGTACTTAATATGCAACATTTTTATTTTATTTATCAAGCTGAAACTTACCATTCTCTTAAATATTCTTCTTGTGTATGCGTACATAATAATTTATGATAATACATTTACATATTTGATTCATATATCTAAAATTCATTTAGATTAGGGCAAATAAACATTTTTCATCTCCTCCCTTTTATCTGTAAAAATTTTTAAAACCAGATCGAATATACATACATACATACAAACACATCCATTTACCTACTCAAAAACGACTGCTTATATATTCTAGTATACCATATTTTGTTTTTCTTTTTTTAATTTATTACTAGAGATTTGATTATTTTTATTATTTTTGACTTTTCATAAAGTTATTAACATTGTCTTTAAAAAAACAAATTCTGTCGTTTGTTATTGTCATCCGTAAAAGAAGTTTTATTCCAGGGGGTGCAATTTTACCGAATTTTTAAACAGTTTATTGGGCCGCCATTTTCTTTATACATCCTGAATTTTACCAGTTTATCTCTCTGTCACATTTGGTTTCTACGCAAAACTTCAAGTCAATTGGATATGTAGTTTTTTGACACTGTTTTTTTTAACATTTCAATATACCGCTATTTTGTTCCGCCATCATGGCTTAAAACCAAAATTTTATCAGTTTATATCCTTATATGTCACGTAATACTTGTGCAACATTTAAATTCAATTGGATAAGTAGTTTTTATGATTTTTATGATTCTTTTAACATTTTATTTGGCCGTTTTGGATTTTTACCAAAACGTTACTCCTTTCATCCCCATATGACCCTTTATGTTTGAGCCACATTTGAAGTAAATCGGATAGGTAGTTTTTGAGCTACGCCGCGCACACACAGACTGGCGGAAATGAGAGAACAACGTTTTCGAGTCCCAAGGACCCTAAAACGCAAAGATCTGCAAAAATCCCAGAGAGCGATTTTTTTTGAAGATTACAATACCCTGTTAAGAGGGATTAAAAACAAAAAAATGATAAAACATGGAAGACGTTTTTCTCTATGATTCTTAATTTTATATCAACTTATTGTATCAAGTTCCGAATAACATGACTAAAAACATTATCTGCTTGATTTTTATTACTAATTAAAAGAAAATATTATTTAAAGATATTTTTATAACAAAAACAACTGCAAAACGATGTCTGTCAACTCATCGAGCCAGCTTGAAAACGTATATTTAAACTAATATTCTTGGAATTTCAACGATTTATTTTACATTAATTAAAAAAAAATACTTATACAACAAAAATGATTAAAAACCGAAGAGAAACCTTGATAATCTTTATGGAGTCCGAAATAAACAAATGCATGTACAGGGTTTTCCCGTATATTTTTCCACCCACCCAGAGAGTTTATTTGAATAGATACGGAAATGTCGTAAATACAAAAGTTGATGGGTTTTTTATGAAGATTTAGAATATTATATCATTAGTGCGAAAATATTATTGGAAGTGTCAAATTTTGACAGGTTGTCAGTTTTTTTAAATGAAACACCCCGTATATAAAATCATATTCTTGAAGATCTTTTTTTTTTTAATTTCAAATATATATACATTTAATATATTCTGTCAATTAGTTTTGGATATATAAGCGTTTAAACATTAAAGAAATGGTAAGGTAATTTGCGCTAAAACATAGTGAGCCAATGGTCAAGACAATTGCAATGAACGACGCTTTTTTGACGTTTACCGGTCAGAAGTACCTATTTACGAGCATTTTTAATATGTAATACGTTGGACGATGGGTTATTCGGAAGAAGAGAAACTCGACATGACAGAATTATTTTATTTACATGGTAAAAATGCATCGATAGCTCGTAACAAATATCATAGACGGTTTCCAGATAGACCAACAGCGACTCGTAGCATAATATTAAACATCGTTCAACAATTGAATGAAAGAAAAACACTTAAGCTAAAAGTTAGAATAGTGGAAAGAAACAATACCATAAAAAATCAATAATATAAAGTAGGTAAATAATAATATTAGCTTAAAGACCTACGTTTTGGTTTTCTATATAGACTCCTTGGTTTATAATGCATTTCTGAATATTTCTTCTAAATTTTCTGTGTATGGATGCGTAGATAAAATGAGGTGATTGAGTGTTTAAATCGTCGATTGTTTGGACTATATTTTGCTCTAAAGTTTGGATGGTTCTTGGCCTATTGTAGTATATCTTGTTTTTCAGATAACCCCACAAAAATATGCAAATGGAGATAGATCGGGACTGTTTGCTGGCCATCTTAATGGACCATGTCTTCCAATCCAAAATGGATACCTGTCATTTAAAAAATTGGTGACCGGCTGGACATTATGAGGAGGAGCACCATCTTGTTGCCATATCAAGTTAAGATATGAATTAATCGGTAGTTGTTCTAAATGCCCCTCGATTTCGTTTTTTAATAACTCCTGATACCTTTGTCCGGTTAAATTCCCATTGAAAAATATAGGTCCAATAACATGATTGTTAAGAAGGCCACACCAAACATGTAGAGATCTTCTTTCCTGAATTTTGACCGCCTGAAGAGCTCGCGGGTTTTCTTTTGACCAAAAATGCTTATTTTTCCGGTTAAACATGCCTCCAGTGGTAAATGTTGCCTCGTCAGTGAAAATTATGTTTGACAGATTTAGTTGGTTTATCATAACACGTCTTTCTATTTCTTGGCAGAAGTGTAATCGGTCTATTTTATTTTGATCGGTTAATTCTTGAGTATGTAAAAACTTATATGGCTTATATTTATAATGTTTTAGAACTGAGTGGATTTTATGCCATGATTTGTTAAAAAAAAGTGGCTGCATCGGGAATTGAGCGGTCAGGATTTTCTAAAATAAGAATAAATAAGATAAATAAATTATTTTAATACAAAAGCTTCAAAATTACCTTCAAAACATAATAAAATATTTAAATCTTCTTCAGCGTTTCGTTTTGGTCCGAAACCGTCTATGATATTCTTTAAGAGCCATCGATGCATTTTTACCATGTAAATAAAATAATTCTATCCTGTCGAGTTTCTCTTCTTCCGAGTAACCCATCGTCCAACGCATTAGATATTAAAAATGCACGCAAATAATTACTTCTGACCGGTAAACGTCAAAAAGGCGTCGTTCATTGCAATTGGCTTGACCATGGCTCACTATGTTTTAGCGCAAATTACCATACCATTTCTTTAATGCTTAAACGCTTATATATCCAAAACTAATTGACAGAATATATTAAAAGTATATATATTTGAAATTAAAAAAAAAAGGTATTTAAGAATATGATTTAATATATAGGGTGTTTCATTTGAAAAAACTGACAACCTGTCAAAATTTGACATTTCCAATAATATTTTCGCACTTATGATATAATATTCTAAATCTTTATAAAAAACCCAAAAACTTTTGTATTTACGACATTTCCGTATCTATTCGAATAAACTCTCTAGGTGGGTGGAAAAATATACAGGAAAACCCTGTTCGTATTCGTAGGAAGGTTTTTAACAGAATTAAAAATACTATTAATAGTCCGGGAATATTGTAGTATATTTTAGAAATAAAATTTTAAAGCAAAAGAGCAGTGCAAATTGAACAAATGAATCACAAAAAATCGGTAAATTCGCCTTTAAACACAACTTCCGTCGCTACACAGAGATAACACATCGTATGAATACTTTTCACCAATTTTTTAAACTTAACCCTCTTACAAGGAAAGTAAAAATAAAGAAGCTCATCTTCTGTACTAGCCCATTACTTGTGTTATTTTTACGGTTTTTCGTAAGGAGCTTCGGGTGTCCAATATGATAAAAGAACTCAGCAACAACAGGAATGCCATCAGACCACTAATCAGTACAAACAACTCGAATTATATACTTCGAGTCAATGCAACGGAAGGGATACTATCCAGGGTCCCAAACAGCAAAAAGCCGTTTCTTCAATTACTAACCAAGCTAAAAAGTAAAGGTACATCAAGGCTCAGATCTTGAGGCGAGAAAAAGGAACCAGGAAAAAAAACTGAATGAACATAAACCTGTTAGAAGAATTTTGTCATGTGCAGATTAAACTGTTGTCATTTCTTTAATTGTTTTCTCTAAGTAGTTTTTCATAGAGTAAAAAGTATTTTTCTAATTAGCATTTTTATAGTTTATTTTCTAATTTTTATTTTTTTATTAGAAATATAACATAACATTATAGCCAGGGGCGTAGGGTCTATTAAAGCTGCTCATTTTTTTTTGTTAGAGTCTACATGATCGGAGGCTAGCCAGAATTATGCGCGACCAGTGTTGCCAAACTTTATGTTGTTAGTCATGAATGCCTAATTTGGGTTATCAAAAATTTGGTGGTGAATACTATTTTATCAAAACTTTAAGACCCTAGTGCATGATAATCACAGTTAGATGAAATGCATAAGTTGTATTAAAGAAGGATATACGCTATTATGTTTTGGACTCGTTAGAAAGAAATGCTAGTAGAGTTTTGCTTTTTAACTTGTTTAGATTAACAGTAATTATACTATAGCTTTAGATTTATTGAAAAATAGACTCTATACTAGGTAATAATTTAAATTCGTTTAAAGGTACTTTTTGATACCCCTTCTATCAGTAAAGAGGCACATTGTCTTAATTTATTATTATTGTTTATTTATTTATTTCACAAATACAAGTCAGTAATTACTGCAACACATTGTTCCCATATCCCAGGGATTTTTCCTGCTGTCACTGCAAAATGATTTTGAATATAAAAGGTATATAGAATACGTCACTCAAATAAAGGCCCTAAATTTTTAAATAGTTTTTAAGTACTATTGCGTCCACGACAAGACTAGTTAAAGGTTATTTTGGCACATCCAAATCACCATTTATTAATTGTTTAATATAATTAATTCATCCATAGCATTTAAGATAATCATGTTTATCTTATTTATGACAAACACGTTACAATGAAACAATTATTCATAAATATTTAAATAAGTCTATTTTTTTAGAACTATTTTAATTGCATATAAATCACTTTTAACTAAACTAAATAAAAACTGTTTAGAGTAATATTTCTTAAATAAACGTATACACTTTTTTTGGCGTAAAAAGGTCAAAGTAGTATGCATTTTCTTGAAGCTCGGAGGTTCAACCGAATAAGAACGCAAAAACTTTTCTGAACATTTCCTTAATGTCTTCGTGGTAACAGACTTAGTAAAGTCAACGCACTCCTAACTTTCTACCGTGTTGTATTACGCCACGAATAATTTTTCTTGGGAACACCACTTAGCTTTTCGCCAAGCCAAAAAATCCCACTGATCCCACAACATTATGGCCAGAATTTTATAGAAATAATTATACAAAGTTGTCGAAAAATTATAGATATAAATTAAGTACAGTTTTATTTTCAGTGAGACCCCGTATGTTTTAATAAATTTTAAAATTCTACAAATATTTCGATAATAGTCAACTTATACAGAATACATTTTATTAGAAACCCAATTTTGTTTGTAACTTTTTTGTATCTTAAACAATTTAAAAATATAATAATATATCCAATTTGAAAAACAGCATTAGGAACACGACTAAGATGGAAACCCTATAATAAGTTGCATGTGGAAAATACAGCAAATTATCAATTAACTTTTTTTATATTTCGAAATACAATATTACCCATGTTACAATATTTTTTGATTACCAATGTCATTTATGATAATGAGATTATCTAACTAGAGTATTATAATTTGGTCTAGAGAAACAATCCACTCATCATTAGTTACTTTCTTTTCACAGGTATTTCCTGGCAAATACCATTTTACAAGCTATTATTTACAATCATGTACCTTCTACTTAAGGTTGTATTGATTTTATAATGACAATATATTATATATGTATTGTCGTGCCATGAGAAACTCCACTAACAAACCAATAAATTTTAACACTGCCGCCAAAACTGAGTCCTTGGAAACTTTGCCAGGATTGCTTTTTGCCGCGATTACTTTAACAACTTTAAAATTGTTTCGAGCACGGAAAACGAATATAATAACTTCAAGTTTATGTAAAAGTAGCTAAACGCAAACCATGGCAAATCGAAGTTCATGTAAGTTCTGAAATGAAAACAATACAATTACTAGTAGTAGGGTGTTAAAAGAACTTTATATACAGACTGTTCCAAGGGCGTTTACTATCTATACCTCGGAAGTCCTTCATGTTAGCGTCTTAAAAAAATTATATCAAAAAGAACAATTGGCTGAAAATATTTTTAAGTTTCTAAGTTGACCGCAAGGGTATGCAATTGTTAGGGTGGACAATACATTTCAAAAATTTTACAAAAACTCTAAGAACTAGATATAACGTTTATTACGTTATTGGAAGTTTAGTTCATTTCCTATCACTTTGGCGCTAAACTTATTTTCATATCACCATTCATAAGGTTGTGGGGAGCTCTTGATATACAAAAAACTTAAATAGATATATCTTCTAAAATTCTCATCCGAATTGAATGAGCTTAGACTTATTTAAAAGGGAATTTCAAGTTGTTTTAAGATTCGGATCGAGTGCTAAGCCCTAGTTTATCACCAATAGTTTACATGGCGATATATGTAACATTTTTTTCAACTTTCTTAAAATGTTAAAATGGAAGGTTATACTTCTCTTACGCTAGTTACAAAAAATAATATTAATTTTTAAACTATGACCAAATAAGTGAATTAATACGTATTTGCCGGACGAAATAAATAATAACCAGAATATTGTAGTGAACTTAAAATATCCAGGGGCGTCACAAGACTCTTGCTGTTGGGGATAGGCAAAGGAAGGAAAAACCAACTGACTAAAACTAAAAGTCATGCCTTTTGTATTACAGTAATTTCGATAGGGATATATGCCGGATGTAGTAAAAGATATATATTTATCATTTAGTAACATATGTATATATATATATATATATATATATATATATATATATATATATATATATATATATTATATCACTCGACTTAAAATTCACTTTTTAAAAAATATTTTTATTTACAAAATCAAAAATTAAACTAACAGTATAGAAGCTTAAAAACGAATCATAATTTTATTTACAATTTACACTATTTATATGAAAGACGAATGCTGCGTCAGTGGGAACTTGCTTGCTGGGCAGATTCTGCTGACGAGGCTTCTCGGTACTCGCCGTCTCCTTGAGATAACCGACATCTGATACGGTGGGAACCAAGGGCATCGTACTTGAAGGTGACAGAGAGTGCTCGTGAGAGAGGATATAACAACTCCCCCATTAAGATGAAAGTTGACGCGTGGTGACAACTTTCAGGTCCTCTGCTTATTGAGGTTGAGTTCAATCTCTTCACTTTCTTCAATCGGGTCGCCAAGGCGGATGCTCGGTCTCCTGGGAATTATTCTTCTCTATTGAATAACGTTGGATCCACCCTGGATTATCATGGTCGTTAGTGGCTACTCAAATCTTGATGTTATGTGTTCGTCTTCGACATTTGCAAAAGATGTATAAGGCAATCAGTGCGATAATGAGTGTTATTGTAAGGATCGTGAACCAACTTATGTGTTTCTTCACGAACGGTTGATTGACCAATTGGTCCAGCTGGTCGGCATACTGATTTAGCTTGTGCTGGGCTATGTTCAGGTCCTCTACGTCTATTTTATTTAGCTTCAGAGGCTTCAAATCTGGTAAGTGGATATTTTCTGGCATATGGTTACAGTCAAAAGGGATGTTGACTGGATGGTAATTGTAGGTTACGTTGTCGTAAACATCCACTGATTTCTGGGCACGAACTCTTGTACTCCCAACGAAGGCACTACACTCGGGTTGAAGTTTCATCAAAGTATTTGTGTTGATGATCTATAAATAAAAACCATAAATTCTAGCTGATTTCTTGTATGTTGGCAAGAATGACTAAAACTTGGCATGTTCTGGGTAGATGATCAAGTCTCTTCAGAAGCTGAGTCTCGCAGACTGCATCGGTATCAATTGGGTATGGCAGGATGTTGGAACAGATGAACATACGGTTGCCTAGTGGTTTGCAGGACTCCATATTGCGGATGGTTGTACAAAGTAAAGAATCATCATTTCGCGCAATTAGTTTATTAGTTATTGACAAAATGGGATGAAGGCCTGTTCGATTATCCAGAATCGGTATAGGATAATATAAGTGATAGAGAGTGTATTTTTCAGGTTCGACTAAAGATATTTCTAGTACAAAAATTATTCTAGTATCTAATTGATATGCCTTTAATTTTATTATGTCGAGATATTGAGCTGCGCTTGAATAATATATCGGTAAGGGAACATTATTCTTCTGCAATGACTGCGATATATGCTTTAATGAGTCTACTAAATCATATGGAGTGATAATTGAACTGTGCAAAATTTTTAAAAGTGCAAATGAAACAGCGTTTATAGCATTCTTCAAAATATTTTCGATAAATGAATAACTTTCTGTTACTGATTCGCACAAGTCTAGGATATCGAGTTGAGATTGATAAAATTGGAGATGATCGGAGATATCCATAATTGATTCGCGAATTTCTTTAATTATCATTATTAAAGGTTTCCTCGTCAATTTGAAGTTTGTGAATGGTTTCGTTAAAGCTTTTAATAACAGAGGTAGATACAGATATTTTATTTTTCAAAAGATTTTCTATTTGGTATTCATCGTGGGTTAACTTTTCGATGCACTCATTGAAATATTCACCATCGGAGGCGTCAAGATTACCAGTTATTGATTTCCAAATGGTTTCAATACCATTAAGAATACCACGTTTTTCTCTAAAAATGTACTTTTTAGTGTCGGCCATTATTTCAGTGTACTTTTGGTTAACGGCGTTTGATATTTGTTTAAGGAGACTAACATGAGTTTGAACTTGCGGCTTAAAGGCTTTCATTCGCGGTACGTCTTCGTCTATAGTGTTTAATAAGCTTTCTAATATTTTGTCACTATTACTGATTGTTTCTTTGATTGGTCCGAGGTCTTTGTAAACAAGGAGGGTCCATTTATCATTTGAGATTTTTACGGTCGCTTCTTCATTAAAGAAAATTCCTAAGGTGTTGTTTATTGGTGTTAGAGTGTATTGGGACTGAGTGGCTGTTGAAAGTGCCAAGAACCTAGAAGAGAAAAATTACTCATAGTATGGTTTCAGTCTGTCAAAATTTATTTTAGATTTTTGTTTAGTTTCGGGGTTTATCAGAATTGCTGAATTTTGTAAAATTTCGATTATTCCGAATGGACCGTTAAATTTATTTTGGCTTTTGTCCTTGATTTGTGATTCTTTAATGTATACCTTATCTCCTACATTATATTCATAGGGGTGAGCAGAAACATTTTGGTCGAAGCGCTCTTTGGCTTTTTCTTTTTGTTGACGTGTTCTGGCTCGGGCTGTTTTATAAAAGTATTGCATGCGATTGTTTAGATCTCGCATATATATGGAAATAAGACGTTTTTTATTATATAGGATTTCGGGTGGTCTAGATGAGGTGTGTCCAAAAATAAGTTCGTAAGGTGTGAAACCGTGCGTTTTATTTTTGGTATTGTTATAACATATAGTTGCATAAGGAAGAACATTAAACGGGTGTTCGTCAGGGTTTTCAGTTTGATTAGCTCGTATCATTTCACTAAGTGTCGCGTAAAATCTCTCAACAGAGCCGTTTGATTGAGGGTGTCCTACGCTAGAGAAAGTTAGTTTGATATCGTAAAGCTCACAGAGGTCATTCATTAAGGTGTTTTTGAATTCTCGGCCTGTTGTTAATACACTTCTTGTATGTTTCCAACATTACGGAACCCCGTTACGTATACATTGTGATTATAATGTATACGTAACGAGGCTCCGTAATGTTGGAAACATACAAGAAGTGTATTAACAACAGATATTGCTGTCTTATCCTCTATAGGTAAGCTTGTGTAAATTTTGTTAGTTCGTCACGTACTGTTAAGGCGTAATTTCGAGTTGGGTATTCAAATATGTCAATGTTTATTCTTTCAAAAGGTGTTTTGGGCGTTACTGTTACGACTAGAGGACTGCTTAGATTTTTACGACAGGTTTTTACTTTTTGGCAAGTTTCGCAACTTCTAATAAAATTTTCTAAGGCTTTTATTATGCCTGGCCAATTGTATTTTTCTTTTAAGCGTCTTAACGTCTCGTTAATCCCGCGATGTAAGTTGGTTTTTCCGCGATGGTAATGATCTAAGATCTGAGGTATTTCGTCTTCATTAGGGGTTTTTTTGATGTTTTGGCAAATACTTATATTTATATTTTTGTCTGCAAAAATATACGAAAATATATCAAGTATAGGAAGTTCAAGTGTGTTTTCAACGAAATAGGTACAAGAGATGTCAAGTTTGTCTTGACCGGTATAAAGAATGTAAAAGAGAAGTTGTGTGACAGTTTCTGGGTTAAACGGGAGAAGAATAATGAAATATTTACGATTTTTTGTTGATTTACTGGAGAAAATATTTATTTGTTTTGACTCATATGATGTAATTCTTCTAATTTATTTTGTCGAAAGAATGTTATAATATTTTTGTGTGATACAGCTGGTCGTTGGTTGTTTCGATTTTAGAATAATCGATCAGGGATCTGGTTTCGTAAAGACTTACGAATTTATTGTATTCTTCGGCTATTACATCGTCGTCATAGGTTTTAGGTTCTTCGATAGGTTCTTCGGAATTTGTCTCATTTGATGCAAAAACAGATATTTTTGTTTGAAGGTTTGCGCATTCTTGGAAATGATTTACTTTTATTCGAGATAAAGCATCAGCGCTTTTAATAATTTTCCCCGGTTTATAAACAATTTCGTACTGATATTCTCCTAGTTTTAGCCGCCATCGTACTAACCTACTACCTGGGTCTTTAATAGAAAGTAACTAAGTAAGGGGACGATGATCTGTGACTAGAATGAACTTTTTCCCAAATAAATATGGACGAAAATATTTCACGGCCCATACAATTGCAAGTAGTTCTCTCTCTATTGTCGAGTAGTTGGTTTCGGCTTTACATAATGTTCTGGAGGCATAACCAATACGTAAATCTTTGCCAATGGGACCTTGGGAAAGTACAGCGCCTATCACAAATGTGCTTGCATCCGTTGTTAGTAGGAAAGGCTCATCAAAATTTGGATAGATGAGAATTGGGTCAGAAGTTAATTAATTAGTTCGTCGAAAGCTTGACGACAATCTAAGTCGAAATCAAATTTGATATCTTTTTCCAACAATCTGGTAAAGTGCTTTGATATTTTCGCAAAGTTTGGAATAAACCTACGATAATAATCAACTAAACCCAGAAAGGATTTTATGTCTTTTGGATTTTTTGGTTCTGGAAATTTCTATATACAATTGATTTTAGCGGGGTTAGGTTTAACTCCGTCCTGAGTGATTAGGTGACCAAGGTATGCTACCTCTTTTTTCAGGAACTCACATTTGTCAGGCTGTATTTTGAGATTTGCTTTTCGAAGGCATTTAAAACTTCGCGTAAGCGTGTGATGTGGTCATGGATTGTAGGTGAGTACACAATGATGTCTTCCATATAGACGAGACAACGTTCATTGAGAATGCCTAGAAGGACGTTGTCCATTACTCTCTAGAAAGTGAACGTGACATTTTTAAGGCCAAAGGGTATTCTTATAGATTCGTAGTTCTGTTCTCTACAGAGAAAGCAGTTTTTGGAATATCTTTAGGGTCTATCTCAATCTGGTGAAATCCTGAAGCTAGATCCAGGGTTGTAAAATACTGGCACTTGCCTAGCTGATCCAAAAGATCGGAAATATTGGGAAGTGGGTACTTATCATCTACCATGGATTCATTTAATTTACGATAATCTATGACTACTCTCCATTTTTGTTTGCCTGAAGAATCAAGTTTCTTGGGGACGACCCAAACTAAAGATGACCAAGGTGAAATAGAAGATTTTATGATTCCTTGTTCTAACATTTTATTAACCTGAGTTTTTACCTCTTCTTTGTGAATATGGGGATACCTGTATTATTTGGTGAAAACAGGCTTTGCACCATTGGTGTCAATTTCGTGTTTAATTTCGATGGTAAAGGTAAGATTGTCACCTTCGAGGTAAAATATATCCCCAAATCGACGCAAAGATTGGTAATTATTTCTTTTTCTTCTTCGTTAAGATGCTCTAAACGAAGTTGGGACTTAATGTTGGGAATACGGTTAGGAGATAGCTGTTTATCAGATAAATTGTAATTGAGTAGCGAATGAGAAGAAAAAGGTTCGATTTCGACATCTGAAAAATTAATGGTTTTCGGGGTGGCGTTTGCATTAACCACAGAAGTTAGAAATTCGCCTTTTTCATTGACATGGACAATTGCATTTGGGATATGAACTTTTTCGATTTCTTGCCTAGATAGGATAGCATCGGTATTGACTAAATCACAACGTAATTTAAAAATTTTTGTTCGGTCCTACCTTCAATTTTAATTTCATTAGAATTGTTTACGTTAGTTATTTTATTTTTTTGTTCGAGGTTTTCTTCTGCCTTAAACAGTGGTAAATTTTTAAAATTTGTAACAAGTTGTTTATTTTTTAAGTCGATGGTGCATTCATAGTGTTCTAAAAAGTCGAGTCCTAGAATACCATCGAAATCAATATCTAAATCGTATATGTAAACTTTATGTGGGTTTCCGGCTTGAAAAGGAACCAGGGTTGATTCGGTGATAAGAAGTTTTTGGTCTGTAATGCCTTGAATCGTAACGTTTTCGGGAAAACGTTGGTGAAATTGTTTTACTGTATTTTCTTTAAATATTGTAATTCCTGCTCCGGAATTTATAAGTAGTTTAAAAGTGTTAGATGTGTCTTTCATGTAATATAGATTTTTCGGGTTAACAGCAAGAAAGGGATTTAAAGAAAATGTTGTTCTGGGAAATTCAATGACGGGTTCATGTCGTCCAAATTCAGGGTTTGTATTTGGTTTTGGATTTCCGTCATGGCATTGGTATTTGAAATAGTTCGAATAGGTGGATGGTTTTGATTCGAAGTGGGAAGAAAATCCTGATATTCATCGTAATTCGTTTTATCTTGTTGGTCAATATTTTCAACATTTTGATATTCGTAATCGGGGTTATCTTCATACATTCCTGCGTATTGGTTACAATACTCGTCATATTGGGGTTCGGAATAGTTATCGTTGGAATATTGGTAATTGCCGAAATTGACAACATGAGCACGATGCTGGGGATTATTTTGTATTACTGAAGGACGTTGGAAATTGTTAAATGGTGTTTGACGTTGGAAATTGTTTTGGTTTGATTGGTTATGGGGTGTGTATTGCGGTCTTGGCTGACCGTTGTTTGGTCTATTCGACTGAAAGGAGGTGCTTGATTGGGAATAATTTGATTGTTGATTGTTATTAGTCCTTTGAAAATTGTCAATATTCTGCTGGGAAGTGTATCCGTTGGGACGTTGTTGCGATCTGCATTAATTTGCTAAGTGACCATTGCGACCAGAGCTATGACATTTAAGGGATTGTATATTAGGTCTTTTATTAGTTTGAATAATAGGTCTAGCAGGCGGATTAGGCCTAGAAGATTTTTGGGACTCAAAATATGATAGTTGGAGCTCGCGTCTTATGCGAATTTGTGCTTCCAAAAGATTAGGTGGATTTCCTGCACGTATTATATGGCCAATTCGGGGTTCCAGGCCAGTAAGTAGGCTATTTAGAGACATGGTTTCGATTAATGTTATTTGGGCTGCCTTTTGCCTGTGTGCGAGTATAGATTTTTGTATGTTGGCACGCATTTTAGCATTTAGGACTTGAAGTCTGTTAAGGAAAGTCAGAGGAGATTCGTTTGGTAGTTGTCTCATTCTTTGTAAGTCCTGAATAAGTGAAGATAGATCTCGCGTATCTCCGAAGTGAGAATTAAGTAATTGTTTTGTCTCTAGAAAAGAAAGTGGATTTCGGGAGCTTATCAGCTGCGCTGCTCTCCCTCGCAACCTATTTTTTATGTGAATCACTAAAAGATTTTTTTAGTTACCCGTAGACATATCATATGCACATTCGCAGGCATTTAGGAAGGTTTGTAAAAATATTTGATCACCTTCGAATTCGGGGATAATAGAAAAAATCTCGGAAAGTTTATAAGGTTCGATTACTGCTACCGCTGCCCCTGCAGTTATTCTTTTATTATCCGTCATATTTGCTCAATATATCAACACACTAAACGCTAGCACAATATATTATAAAAAGGATATGAAACACAAAATATTTTACAAAATTTTATGTTGATAGACAGTACGTAAAGTAGTATGCCAATCAAAGTAAAATAAACAGTTCTTATTATCTGGTTAGTCAAATTAAATTAAAACTATGTAATATTTCTTGTTATAATAAAAATACAAATGTAATCTGGAGATCAGTTAGCAGAATAACTGATCAAAATAATTCCAAAAAAATATTTTAAAATTAATCAATTAACAGAATAACTGATTATACACAAATTATACGATGTTACACTTAGAAATACAGAAATCAATTA
Organism: Kuschelorhynchus macadamiae; assembly: GCA_030620095.1. Taxonomy (NCBI): domain Eukaryota; kingdom Metazoa; phylum Arthropoda; class Insecta; order Coleoptera; family Curculionidae; genus Kuschelorhynchus; species Kuschelorhynchus macadamiae. The sequence continues at coordinate 90,397 of JAUTXW010005494.1, forward strand.
GCAGAATAATTGATTAGTTTATCGGAAAATCAATTAACAGAATAATTGATTATTTTACTAATTAATAAAATGTAAGATCGATTTTGAAAAGTCGAACAGGTATTTAATTAAATATTGTTTTTAAAATAAACGTGATGATTAGTTACTTACAAACAGAGTAGAAACATCGCTCGTCGTGTTCTTAGCAGTTAGTTCTACCAGGAGCTTCACTATGTGTTACTTCCGTAGATGCGTGTTCTGCCAAGTTGATGACGTCACAATGCACAAAAACAATATATATAAATATATAAATAATATATATATATATATATATATATATATATATATATATATATATATAGCACCATTGCTTGCCACCATACTGGATTCATACCAATATTTAACTAGTTTTCACCTATTAAACACTTAATTTTTGAGCATAATTAAAAGAAAATGGAATAAGTAGTTTTGACACAGATTTATTTTAAGACTGCCATTCAGCGGCGGCTCGCGGGTGAAAAACTAAGTGAAGTGCAAATGAAGCAAGAAAATATCGCAATAATTTTTTGTGTGTGGAGGGGGTAGAATATTTTTTTACGACTTACCTAAATTTTGTATACTAAATCAATTCTCCTATCCTTCATAGCAGCAAATTTATTTATAACATCCTCATAAAATGGATGGATTGCCCTAATCTCCTCCAGAAATTCCTTTTGAACTGAAATATTGCCAAGAGAAGTTCTTGAGATATTGTATTTCTTAAATAAGTTTTTACACATTTGAAGCAAGAAAAACTTCTTTTCACTGAAGCACTGGTCGACGGTATTGTCAAAATAAGGGAAAACAATTTATATGCTTCGGTAAAAATATATTTATTTCTATATTTATATTATATATTTTATATAATATTTCTCCATATAACTGTAAAAAATTTTCAAACGGGCAAGTCGGAAAATTTAAACTATATTCGGAAAATTTAGCAGAATCTGCCAAACAAGAAAATGTAAGTTTTTCACAGTCTTGAAATCTTAGTGTCATTTCCATTAAAAAATGGTCCAATATTTCATAAAAAAGGGTCCTATACTTAGCCCTAATTTCTTTAGGTGAAAGCTTGGCAAGCTTACGTTTGTAATGATTTATTTCTGTAATAGAATTTGCTTTATCAAACCTGGTATTAAAAAAATGTTCATTTCTTTTTTTACAGAGCGCCTCAGGACAGCGTTTTATATTGGATATGCAAAAATGTCAAGCGATTTTTTTTGAAGAACGTCAAATAGTATGTCCGTGATTGAGAAAATGTCATTAAACACTAATGCCAGAAACGTGAATTCAAAATCGTTCATCTCACCTAAAGATCCTTTCGCAAGGCGGATGATTTTTCATCAGATTTGTCAGTTTGTAATAAATTCAAAGATGTCTTTTAATTTATTCCAGTCTTGAACAATCACATTTATTAACTTAGAATTTAAAGTTGTAACAACACCATAAATAAATATAACACAAAACAGCCAAGCAAACTGCAAAGGAGCTCACCGATTGCAGCGAAATCCGCGAAAATGAAAGTAAACAATCACCGCAAACTGAACGACACGTGGGAGTAACGTACTGCGCCTGCAATTTACCTAGAGCGTTGTATGGCGCTGGTTAACATTATTCTTCCATGCGGTCGACATCATTGCGTACGCGCCGTCATGGCAACATAGTAGGAAAATCGTAAACTAAACATAGCACCTCCAGCAAAGTCGAAGCGGTTTGCGCCCCTGTTATAGTTGTTATAGTAAAGTTCGAATGAAAGTTTTAAAAAGACATGCCGCCACCGGTCAAGTAAAATATTTATTCGAGATGTACGGTTTATTTTTTACCAATTAGGTGAATAAATGAATGTAAAAACTAAAATTTTAAGAGATATAAATATAGTTAGATCTTTGCTTGTTTATTTTTCTTGGTGAAGTAGCACTTCACCTACCTCACCTGAATAGCCGCCACTGCTGCCATTCTATTCGATCATGTTGCATTCGGACCAGTTCGTCCCTATGTCACATTGAATAAGATTTTTTCGTTGATTTTTTAACCATCTTATTTGGCTGTGATTTTGTTTCTCCATTTTGAATTCTCACCACAATTATACCACCGTATTTCTATGTCACACTTAATGCTTGTACAAAATTAGAAATGATTCCAATAAGTAGTTTTTCAGGCTGATTTGTTTTACCTTTTATTAAGCTGCCATTTTATTTTGCTATCTTGGATTCGTACCAAAATGTTACCAGTTCATTGCTATGTAACACTTGATTTTTGGTTAATTACTTTTTTAGTAGTATTTTTAACATTTCACTAAGACATGGCGGCTTTGTTCCACCGTATTGAATGTTTACCAAAATATTACCAGATCATCCCCATATAATCCTTAATTTTTGACCAAAATTTGAAGTCAGTCGGATAAGTTTATTAATTAAACCATGAACTAACAGACAGACAAAGCGACCGATTTGAGAAAATATGCTTTTGGCATCTAGAAACCTGAAGATATGTGAAACCTGGGAGTATGATTTTTTCACGATACAAAAATTTTATTGGGCCGCCATTTTGTTCCGCCATCTTGAATTTGTACCACAGTTCTGCCAGTTTATCTCTATACCACAATTATTTCTTGCACAAATTTTGAAGTAAATCTATTATTTTTCAGGCTGAAGTTTTTAGTCGCCATTTTGTTTCGTCATTTCATATATCTAAGTCATCCCCATGTGACCCTTAATGTTACAGCAAAATTTAAAATCAATCGGGTAAGTAGTTTTTAGCTATGCCGAGAAAACATATTTTTTAACATCTAGGTATCTTGACACGTAAAGATCTAAACCAATCTCAGAGAGAGAGATGTTTTTACGATTAAAATATTTCCCTTCTAGGGAGGAAGTAGTAGTATTAACAAATAATCAGATTATATGTACCAATAAATATTAGTATTTATATAAATATAAAGCTGTTGCACAAAATGCCAAAGGATTATGTTTTGTATAACATAGTCTAATATCGCTTTGTTTTCTACATATAAGGCAAATAAATTTTACATTGTAACACCTTATCGAAAACAAAGCACTTAGATCTATGTTCAAATAAAACATTTTTCTTATTTCTAGTAGTACTATATTATAAATATGTCGAAAAGAATAATTTGGTATCATCTTGGTTTGCGCATGAATCTTGTAATATCTTGAATGGAATTTGGATAGAGTTTAACACCCTTTATGAAATTAATCCTAGGAGGGAGTTATAACATAAAATATCATGAAATTTGGGATGTTTGCCTAGTATCCTTTTACTTTTACTGGGACCAGACCGCTTGAAGCAAACATTTTACTTATGGTAAGAAATCTCTTGTACAAGGTGTAAAGCCAGAGCGTGCAAAATATTTAAAATTTTGATTACTCCGGAAATTAACAAGAATTTTCAACTCTTGGTTGCTGTATTAAAATAATCATTATTAAAATTGTAATAACAAACTTTTTTGTTCCAGTGCATTTCAGCAATCTGCAGAATGGAAAACAATTTAAACATTAACACTCATATTCACTAAAGAACAGAATTTAAATTTAGACCAGGTCTAACTTGACAGTTATAGGTTTAAGATGATATTTTTAAGAAATGAACGATTATATTTTTCTAAACGTCACAATTACAAAATGAAAGTGACATAAGCGAAACATAACTGGCGAACTAAGAGTTTTAAGTATCATGGCAACTAGACCTGCTCTAACTCTTAAACTTTTTTAAAATACGGGGGTAAAGATTTATTGTGTTTTGTGATTTCAAATATTTTACCATGACGGTTTGGAATATGAGTAATGTTGTCCACCTTGGTACTAGTTCAACATTTAGTTTACAAAAACACGCTGCATCGACTATTCTAGACGAGGCATGTTTCTTGAAATCCTTACAAAGAATTTCCCAAACATGTTAATACCATTTCCGTTATATTAAAGTAAAACATTAACTACCCTTCATCTAGTGTCCCTACTGTCTAGGCAGGTGCTTTAACAAACTATGCTACGAAGACTGCGACTTGAACAACGAACTTCTGCAAATTTCAGTTTTAACTTAATAGGTACGTTTTTTGTGGTATTAGATTATCCATTAAAATTCAGTACGTTATCGACGTCGAATTATAACGACTTAAGGGTGAATCAGACAGAAATCTCAGATCAATAATGTTAATATTGTAGTACTTTTTAAACTAAGTAATGTTTTTGTCTGTTTTTTTACTTTCCCAAATTAGTTAACGGAATTTCAATTATATTAAAATTGAAAATGCTAAGCGACATTATCACTGGAACCTGTAGCCCAGAGCGCGATGGGTACTAATTGCACCAAAACATCAACAAAAATCCAGCAGTACATTTATACCAATTTCCTCACAAAAATTAATCCGGAATTAACTAAAGGGAGGGAGGGGAGAAGAGGGGAAGAATGAGTTTTTCGAGAATATTGATTCAAACTAGTTATTCCGATTTTGAGGATATAATCAAACAGAAACGACTATTTTTTATTGGAATTTCAATTTTTTTTTGTAATTTCATACTTTTGAAATTTAATAAGTGAATTTTTTTCACTTCTCATTTACAGCTATCTGATCTTTGGCAAACGGAGATCCAAAATATGGTAATATAAATGGCTTTTTCAAAAATATTGTTTTATGCTTAAAAATTGGGTCTTGGATTCGAGTTTTAAAAATATAAATATTTTACTTATGATCTGGACAGCGACTACTGTAAAAATATAAACGAAACAACAAAAAACAAGATTACAGAAAAAACACGGAATTTTGGGCCATGGTCGATATATGAATTAAATTTATTTTTAAAATATATTGGAAAAGAAAAAAAGTGTGAGCCACTTATTTCTGCAACCGGATTATATGTATATAAAATGCTAATACGTATTTATTCTAATCCAATTATTTTTTACAACTATTTCTATTTCCTACCATGACATAACAAGTTCTCACGAGCTCTGTTGTAATGGGTCATCTTATAATGCAAAATGGGCTTTGGAATTTGCATATTAGAAGAAAAATATGAATAGATTATAGACAAACCTAAAAAATCACCATTATTAGTTTACAGTTATCCTTATTTCTTTTAATTTAAAAAACTCGGCAAAAGTTTCGAGAAAAATTTTATATGTTTTATGTATAATACATTTTTTCACTTGGTCCTAATATGCTTCTATTACTAACAGATCAATATCAGAATTTTAATTATACAGTCAATGACTAAAATATCTCTGATATCGACGATATAATACTTCAAGGTTTTCAGCAAGGTCGTTCTTAAAATCATCGTCTAAAGCTTACAAATTTGTGTTTAATTATGGATCATAATCCAAGTATAATTAAACGATGAGTAAACAGTGATCGATTAAGACCAGATTACGAGAAAACGTCTGGCCTTGTATTAACAAATATATTGTTTACAATGTTTATACATACACATAAATTTTGTCAATATTTGATTAATTGTATTTTTTTAATAAACCCGGAACACAGGAATTGCACGCTGTGCGTCATATTTATATTACATTTAAAATAGTGTTAGGAGTATAGGTTACAAAAAATATGGTAAATTTGTCTTTGCTAGATGTATATTTTTTTAAAAAAGTAATCTAAACTTGAAGATGACACTGATTAAATTAATATTCAGTGTCCATGTTCGAAATAATTTTTCACCAGCGTTGTCGTATTTTATTCCAGCCATACACAATAAATTTAAAAGACAAGACTATTTTTTCTACGGTTTCACCAGTAGATCCCTCTTTGACCAAATTAAATATATTTTCTTTTAAATTAAATCTCTTGTTGCACTACTTTTTACTGAGTTTATTGTTTTCATATCAAAAAATTAGATTACATATACTATTTAGAACGCTAATGAAAAATCTGCAGATTTGCTTGTTAAACAATAGGGAATATAACGTAAGGTAAAAACTTTCCATATTTGAAAAAAAATCGTAGAAAAACAAAGGTTTGTTTTAATAAAGAATTTCATTAAATACAAGTTTTTACTCCTACTGCACTCAAAAACACCGGAATATGAACATTCATTGGATCTTTCTATTTTCCGACGAAATTTTTATATATATAGCAATGTTATCGTGCGGGTCATACGATTTATCAACGACAAACTTTTTAAGTTTGTTTTTCTTTTATTACGTGTAATCATATCCTCCGCATAAAATCCGGTAGATGAATTAGATAGACCTATGATATTTTCATATGAAAAAAGAGGATAAACATATAAATACCAGCAGTTGCAAAAATCTTTGAGCGATGTCACTTCAAAGTCAGATTCACAAGTCAGTGACAAAATGAGTAATAGAAAACAATTTTCGGGTTTTTTGTATCTACAAGTGAAAAAAATGGTATTAAATCTAATAAAATATTACGAAAATGAAAATTCACCGGCCAATATCCAGGAGGCAGTAGCAAAAGCTCTGGGAATCGGTATAAGGACTGTGCAGAAAATTGTGAATGAAAAAAAGCATAATTTACTACCGAAGAAGATTAAGAAATGTACACGAAAAAAGCCAAAGACAGAAGACTTAAGTAAGTAAAAATGGATGTTCGTAATGCAATTTACGATTTATACACATCAAAAACTATATAATCCTTCAAGTTTTAAGAGAAGCTTTAAAAAATCGAGGCATATTGGAAATTGTACTAAAATCGTTGTCAACATTAATAAATATATTGGGTTTTTTTCATATAAAAAGGACTGTAATCGAAGATTTTTATGCGAGTTGCCACATATAGCAGCGTATCCAGTTTTTTAAAGAAATACACGGAAAATGCTAATTCAAAATTTAGAAAAGTGATATTTTTAGACGAGACTTGGATATTTTCTAATGAAAGTGGTTCGAGATCTTGGCAGGACGAGTCTGTAAAAAGTGTCAAGAGAAAAAAGGGATGTGGGACGGGAAAAGGGTTCACCATTTTGCATGTAGGTTCTTCAACAGGATTTCTCCCAGGTGCAAGTTTACTGTTTTCTTCAACATTCAAAAGTATGGACTACCATGATAATATGAACTGTGAACTGTTTGAAAAGTGGTTAAAAGAACAACTGATTCCAAATTTAAATGCTCCATCTTTAATCATTCTGGACAATGCATCTTATCATTCAAGAATCTTAAATAAACAACCTACTTCATCGTGGAAGAAAAGTGATATTTATGACTGGCTAATAAAACAAAAACAAGATCCTTTACCCAATATGCTGAAACTAGAACTTCTTTTAATGGCAAAATCTATTAAAAAACCAACAATATATTCCGTAGATGAAATATTATGGGAAAATGGACATGAGGTTTTACGACTGCCGCCATACCATTTGCCAGTTTAACGCAATAGAATTAATATGGGCTGGTGCAAAATCATATTACGAAAAACACGTGAACGATGGTCTTATATCACATGAAGTGCAAATTGTTTGACAAGATTCATTAAATTATATTACACCGGAGTACTGGAAGAAATCTGTGGAACATACGGAGAAATTAATATGGGATTGGTGAAATCGAGAACGAGTTCTAGATGTCGAAATAGCACCAATGATCATTGCGCCATTTGAGGACGACTCAGAAGATGAGGACTTTTTAAGTGATGATGATATTTTGTAGTATATAATATTAAAAAGTTTCTGAAGGATTTTGACGTCTATCATAAATTGCATTATGAATATCAATTTTTGCATTGTAACTTAGGTTTTTTGCCTTTGGATATTTTCGTATACATTTCTTAATCTTCTTCGGATATAAATTATGTTTTTTTTTTCATGCACAAGTTTCTGTACATTCCTTATACCGATTCTCAGAGCTTTTGCAACTGGCTCCTGGATATTAGCCAGTGAATTTAAATTTAAAATTTTTTTTATTAGATTTGACACCATTTTTTTGCTTACTTTTTTGGTACATTTGTAATTCTGTAGGCAATAAATAAATAATTATAGAATACTTGTTCCAATTTTAAAGCGTGTTTAAAATAAGTAAATTTTATATATATATATATATATATATATATATATATATAATATGTTTTCATTCCGGGTGTACATCCGTTCACTACTGTCGTTCTGAAAAGAACAGTTTTGCTGACGTTTCGCCAAAATCACATTTGGCATTTTCGAAGCTTTCTTTCTCGCGTCCGAATAGAGACTGTCCAGACCGGAAACAATTTTAATATATTTTTTTAACTATAATAAAAACACGGACTAGGTTATGTTAGGATTGGTTAAGTTTGTTTTAACGGCTATTTAAAACTAGGATTTTTTTAACAAAACATATACTATTAAGTGGATCTATCCCGTTAGGTATTAAGTTAGCCCAGGTACGTCGATAAAACTATCTTTAAAGCCATAAAATCACATTAATTTTTTAAGTTCCACATTCAGAAGGCTTTATTGATGTAATAAAAAATGTTGTGAATATACTACATTTTAGTGAAGAAAAAGTTTAAAAATAAATAGATAAAATAAAAATTGCAAATTTCAGTAGACAAATGTTTTAATTTACGGCATTCAGGAGGCTTTATAGGAGCTAAAAAATTATTTGGTGGATATATGAAAATTCAGCTAAAGTTTCCTAAAAGTCATCGGAAAATGGAGAGGACATATTTCTACAGGAATATTATTGCATTTTTATGTTCAGAAAAATGTGTAAAATGCAAAGCACAACAAAGTTTCCATGTAACAGGTTTCAGCTATTCTAAAGTCTGGATAATGGAAATGAAATTTCCTCTGAAAATGGAAATGGCGTATTTCCGCAAGATTATTTTTACATTTTTATGTTCAGAAAAATATTTAGAATGCAAAGGAAAACAAAGTTTTTGTTTAACTAGTTTCAGGTATTCTAAGTGTCGAAAATGGAAATGATGCATTTTCGTAGGAAAAAATATTTCCTGTTGTTAAGGAGGGCAATAAAGGCAAATTTTTTATGTAACTTATTTCGGGTATTCTAAAGTGTACAACATTTCCACGGAAAATGGAAACGACAAATTTCCGCAGGTACATTTTGGCATTTTATTGTTTGGAGAAGTGTTTGGAACAAGATGCAAAGCAACCTGACTTGAAGTATTCTAAAGTGTGGAAAATATTTATTTCCCGTTGTTAAAGAAGACATTTCGAAGGCATGAAATTTTTGTTTCAAATAACCCATTTTAGGTGAACGAAAGTTGCCCCCATTCATTTATCCTGAATATACCTAAAAAATTGAATCGAGTAACAAGCATGGCAACATTGTGTCTTACCGTTGGCGAAAAAGCCGTCATACGGCGTTTTTCGCTCCTAAAAAGGCACCTGAATTTACGAAGCTACTAAACCTAGAAAAAACCAATCGTGACAATATTCCAATTATTAAAAGCTAATATACCTTTAATATTTAAATTGGCGCCCATTCTACAGGGCGCTGAAATGAGCTGAAACAAATGGTTATTCTCAGGTGTTAAATAATTAAATTAATTTATCGACGACAGATTTTTCTATGCCGAGGCTTAGTACTACAAACCATTGAAAAATAAATATTAAGCCACAATTTAGTCAAAATAATTGATGATACGAACGTAGTTCGTATCATCAATTATTTTGTTAGTAAGTAAAAAAAAAATCATATTTTTACAGAAAAAGCCGATTTTTCGAAAAAAATCAAAATATTGAAAAATAGCTGAGACTGTTTTTTTGTGATTTTAATACGAATTGTTTTAATATAGCAACCAAAATTTTAAAAATTTTGCACGCTCGAGCTTTACACCCTGTACAATCAATTTCTTACTTTAGGCAAAATTATGCGTAAAGCAGTTCATTCCCAATAAGATTTGAAACAGACGTGTGAAAATCAGAGATTAAAATCTTTTTTCGTTAAGAAAATATTCTCTTTGAAAAATCCACTAAAATTTTTGATTATCCGGTTCATCTCAATCTCATATCAAGAAGGTTAGCACATACAGCCAAAAGCATGTAATAAAAAAAAATAATATGTACAAAAAAAACAAGGTAACATACGGATTATAAAGTTAGGGGTAATGTTAATTTGAAATACACACATATTCCACTGATTTTATAAATATAAATGCACTCCAAATTGGTTATCTATGCATTGCTTGAATTATATAATGAAATAACGTAATACATAACAAGTGTTGAAAACGATCACGTTCACACGGGTACACTATTTTTCCTACGACCACAAAGAAATCTAAGTAGAACAGTTATTTTTATTTTCATTTACTTCTTAACACTAGTATTGAAAATATTGTTTTCAACACTAGGGTTGAAAAACTGAAGTAATTGCTTTAATTAATTTAATTATAAGTAAAATAAGTTAATAGTTGACTTTGCTTTTTCAACTGTCTTTTGACACATCATCTTTTAATTACTCGTCTTGAAACATTTTTAACAGTGCTTTTTTGTCAGATACATATATAGTTGTAGGAAAATAATTTTTGTAGACACGTTCGCAACAAGATCTATATTTGATCACATTCGTAATTATTGTACTTAATAATTAAAGTTGGGAATTTGCTAATAACACTCTCTAAATGAACAAAACAATAATTGTATAACTGAAAATAAATTCCACATCACTCATGATTGGGTCACGTAATTCTAGCTTTTTATGGAATTCAGAATTAAATATTAAATAATTCCTTAATGAACACTTAGCTTTAACGTCTTAACATAATTCCTAATTTTATGACATTTTCTCTAAATGCTTTAAAAGGTTGCTTAGAAGGTTTACTTATACGTACTTATACAGTGCAAAAAGCCTTTATATCTATATATTTATGTATAGAGAAATCCCTATCTATATTCAAATATCAAAGTCGATACAAACCAATAAAAATTTTAGTGTCACAAGACACGGTTATAGCGCATGCGTATTTTTTAAAAGCCTGGTCACATAGGGGCGCGATTTTTAATGGACCATTACCCTAAAAAGTCTTGTAAAATGAGAAAAAAAATATTTAGGATAGCAATAAATTTTGATTTTGAAAAACAAAATGTAAATGTGCTTTTCTTTGAAACGTAACAAGCAATGTTCCAATATTAGATAAAAAATAATGCATTTCGTAACAACACTTTTATGAAATCTATTTGATTACCATAATGAGATTATTATAAACCTCAAATACATAACATATTACTGCACTGATATTGTATTTTCAAAAATAAACTGCTGCAAAAAAATGTTCTCATTTAACTATGAAATTCTGCGTTACACAACGGATACAAAGTGTGAATTTTTTAAATAATGTATTTTCTTGATATAAGGAGTAATTATTTTCTAGAATAATAGAATTTACAACTTGCGATAAATACATAATAGCTAAAGACCAGTTTATTTATTTTATATATATTATGTTATCTGGGTATTGTAAAACCCATTTTTCAGTTGCATTGCAAAGGATGTGTAAAAACTTATAATTTTGTATATAGTTATGTTTTAAAAATCGGATTGCGTTTTGATTAGGCTTTTTTTGAGATTATATAAAAAGTGTATCTATATTCAACAAGGCTTTATTTTTAACAAAACCTATATTGTTAGGATCTATCCCGTTAGGTTATCCCCAGGTTTGCCATATTTGTCAATAAAACTAAAACACGAATTTTATTACACACACACACAATTTCCCATATCAGCTGTTTGACTACGTGGTCACCTAACAAATAGGGGGAAGGATCAATGCTGCGTCAAATTTGCATTTGGTTCACCGATACTCTTGTGATTCGACTTGGTAGGCTCATATACGCCGCGCCGTGCCAGTGCCATGGTGCGGGTGATGATGTGTCTTGTTAAGGTCTTGTTTGTTTTTGAGTATTAGGTTAACGCGCTCTACGTTTACTGGTCACTCCATTCGTTTTAACTGTGATAAATATTTTGTCAGATTATGCGTTTTATTCATACTAGCTGTCCCGGCAGACCTTGCTCTGCCTTTTCCGTTCGATGACGCGATGAGTTTCCAGTGAAATTATAGTAGGAATATGGGGCGCATTCACCACATCGTCCAGAAATGTTATGATAAAACCTATTGGAGCAGTACAACTCTTCCACGAACTTGCTGAAAAATCTGGCTTAGTGTTTTAAATATATAGATGTTTTTTTTGCATAAAGTTCTATAGCAGGTAATTCCATCATTGTAGAACAACATAACAATTGTGAGTTTTTATTAGAGCGCATTTTTAACTTCTGCTTCTCAAACAAGCTCTTCAATAGGTTTCTTTAACGTTTATTAGTTGTTAATTGAACTTTTTTTTATTTAGCTACCTATTTTTTATTTAATGGTCTATCTAAAAAGTGCAAAGCTCATTAATGTTGAATAAAACGCTAATTTAATGAAATTGAGAAATGTGGACATCTACTGCAAACAAAATCGAAGCAATGTTAGAAAAGCATGTGGCAAAATCAAGTTACAAGTAACACCCTCTGAATTCTTAGCACCTTAGGATATTTCGCCATATCCGATTTTTGAAAATTATATCGAACATTGTACGGATTTATCAATGAGATCCAGGGAATACTTTCCTATTCTTGACCGAATTAGATTATCCATTCAAATTTACCTATTACTGATTACGGTAAAAGAACGCGACTTATCTCACCCAGAAAAAAATTTGCTTGACACTAACTTTACAAGTTTTGGAGCACTGCACTGTACGTCCAATATGTTTGTGCACAAGCAACAATATCCTAAATCGCACACCGATTTTTCTCCTAGTGCCTTATTAAATGAAAACTGAATCTAAAATCAGCTAAAAGCTTCTACAAACAACAGGATTTCTACTACGCTTATCACATTATATTTCCCCACCTCTATCGCCTCATCCCCCAAGACCAAATAACTTGTATTATATTTATCGAGAAAATATTCTTTAAATAGAACGTAATAGATAGACAGGTATTATCTTTATTCATTCCATAACATAATTTTGCAATAAAAAATTACAATAGGCCAGTTGGCTGTAGAGCAGTGTCAAATAAGGTTGAAGTGGCAATTCAAAAATAGGTTTAACAATGGTTGACCCGTTGCTGATATCAATTGCTTCCTATTTGGCTTGGATATATGTAAATAATTTAAGTCTAAAAGTTGTACATAATATTGTAAAAAATGAAAATAAATATTTAAGTAAGTTGTTTTGAATTTGTAGATGGCAGAGATGGTTCTGCAGTTCAAATCTTCGCCCAACCATATATATTTTTATAAACTTTTTAATGATTTAGTTCTGCTTTGTTCTGAATGATAATTGTTAAATTATTTCGTATAAATAATGTTTACAATAATAACTTACACCAACAAAGTGAACTTGTAATTCAACCAAGTTTTACAGAAGTTTGAAAATGCCAAATTTTTAAGAACAAATGACATATTTTCACTGAGTAAGTTTAAAAATTATTACTATGATAATCGGTGCAAATAGATAAGTTAAACCAATAATAGCTGTATACTAATTTGAGTAAAAATAACGAGTTCTTCTAAAGTTGTAATAAAAACATGGCAATAAGTAATTTAAATATTAAACAAATAAACGAAACTTGGAACAACGTCCTGAGCTTGCTGCCGAGGTAGAAATGTTTAAATATGAATAACGTATAACAAATTTTCGTTATTTTCATTGATATATCTGTATTTTTAAAACATAATACTTGGAAATTATGAACAACAATTCTGTAAATAATTTAAACAAATAAAACCACTTTTCAAACTCATTCCAGGGCTGAGAACAGAAACGAAGACTAAATGGGGAACAAAGAATTATAGCTTTCGCTACAAGTAACTGAAATAAATAAAACTGACTTGCAAAGCCACCAAGGCCTGGCAGCAGGGGTAAAGCAACATTCCGATAAACAACATGTCCCAAAGAATTAATCAAGCGCGATCGAGCACGACCAAGCGTCACTGACAGTTTTGAAACTGAAAAATATTTTTTTAAAAACCGGATATTTTTTTGACACTTACTACCACTTAATAAATCATAGAAGCACATTTTGAGATTCTACTAAACTTTCAGTTTCACCGCTGGCCAGCTACTTTTTCTGCTTCACCAGATGAAATCATACAAAACTGGTCTCTTGGACATTTTTGCATTATTTATTGAAAACTAGTTTTGTCAAGCATTATAGGATATAAAATATTTAACAAAATAAGTATAGCAAACATCACAATATTTATCATATCCCCATTACTATTATTAATTATTCAGTAACTCGTTTTAAATAAATAATATTTGCTTCAAATTTTAATATTATTTTATTTAAAATTTCTAAAACATTTAATTTTTTTAAGTAGGATTAAAGTATCTTTTGTATATGTTGATATAATTATATTTTATGGGTAATTCTAAGCATTTTTGGTATAACATATCATATATATATGATGTGTTTTTAAGTTTTGGATTCGTTATGCGGACCACATATTTATTATATGGCAACATGGTCATACAGAGCTCAAAAACTTTCTAACTCACGTAAATCCCATACATCCCAGAATACAATTTACCCTAGAGTTAGAGGAAAACAAGAAACTTTCATTTTTAGATGTTCTGATCACAAAACTACATAACGGACATTTCGAATACACTGTGTACATAAAACCAACACATACTGATAGATATTTAAATGCAAGATCACATCATTATCCAGCACAAATTCAAGCTGTGGCCATACAAGCTGTACGTGGGGCAAACTAACAGGTGAATATCAGCGAGAGTAGAAGAACATAAGCTTGGCATAAAAACAAACAAACAACCTCGGCCCTATTCCTACATCATCAGGAAACCGGCCACAAAATAAATTTCGATGGGTGCAGGGAGATTGCAAATATAGAGCATTATAAGAACAGAATAATTCGAGAAGACATAAAAATAAAAAAACAAGGCGATTTAAATAAAAGGGACGAATCATTAAAACTACCGTATGGAAAACAATAATCGACCAATCTAAAACCACAACAAAATCAAGCGGAATTAGTGCAACAACAGCAACATCCGGAAAACATAAATAATGATCATAATAAATATGTCATCCACATAACGAATCTAAAACTTAAAAATATATATATATATATATATATATATATATATATATATATATATATATATATATACGAAAATGTTTAGAATTACTCGTAAAATATAATTATATCAACATATACATAAGATACTTTAATCCCACTTAAAAAAACTAAATGTTTTTGGTCGTCGTGTATAAATAAAAATATTTTCACAAAAAGTAGTTATTTTAACAAAAACTTTCCTATTTGAAGTTATCTTTCCTCACTAAATGAACACTAGGATATGATTCCTCACGTCAATGCTTTTTGGAAACTTCACCAGTTCAAATTTTACAAAATTTGCTAAAGTAATTTTTTTCGAAAGAAATTTTAAATAAAACAATATTAAAATTTGAAGCCAATATTATTTATTTAAAACGAGGTACTGAACAATTAATATTATTAAGTGGTATATGATAAATATTATGACAAAACAAGTTTTCAATAAATAATGTTAGCAAAAATGTTCAAGAGACCAGTTTGGTATGATTTCATCTCGTAAAGCAGAAAAAGTAGCTGAACGCCAGCGGTGAAACTGAAAGATTAGTAGAATCTCAAAAGGTGTCTTTATGATTTATTAAGTGGTAGTAAGTGTCAAAAAAATATCCGGTTTTTACCAGGATCTTCTTTAATTATTGTGATCGATCGCGTGCAATCAAGTACTTAAATATGGGTTGGCATACTGCACTGAGTGCCACCAGTAGATTAATATTTGCCAAACTTCATATGGTCATTCAAACTTTAAAGCCAAAGTATAAATTATAATGAAAATACCAGTTACAAACAGTGTGCTATTTGATTTCTTACATTGTTCATATTGACATTGCCAAATGCGGTGAGAAGCACACGATTGTTATGACAAGCATCTAGCTTGGAGTAAAAAATAAACTTTTTTCAGTTTCAAAACTGTCGAAGACGTTTGGTCATGCTCGATCGCGCTTGATTAAGCCTATATGACGATTGAATACAATTAGCAATTTAAAACAGTGTTCATATAATTTACTTTTGGTAGGAATATTTTTATTTGATAAAATCCAATAGATTTAAGAATAAACTTAGAGTTTTCCTACTTTATCATATCATATCATACTTTAAACTAACTTTACCTTAAACTCCTATTAAGCATAAAGCCAGCCACAGTGATTTATGTAAAAAATATGTTTTGTCAAATATAGTACTTCCCGGTAAATGTACCACTACCACTTTGCGTAATACCGGGTTGCCTTGCCATATCTTCATTCATTTATGAATTCCTATCATATATATTTTTTAATGGGGTATGTTGTATATGTTTTCATAATTTGATTCGTTGTGACATTGTAAGAATTACCACATGTTATTTATGTCATTCTGACATACAAAGCTATTTTTTATTTGACAATATTCATTTTCCAAGCAGCCCAGGAAAATAAGTTTTTCCTACGACCACTTACGAAACTGACAAAAAACACACTGTTAACAACTGGGCTAGAAAGAGTCATATATCACACGCGTTTTGAAAAAAAAATTCAATAATCTTGGGTCAGCGTCAGAGCCAACGTAATGGGTGACAATTTTTTTAACACTAGTGTTGAAATATACAAAATATAAAATTTAATAACTCTTCTGGAAATTTTGAGTGGCCGTAAGTAAAATACTTACTCGGGTCAAAGTTATTGTTTTCAAACTCGAAGGATTTCCACATCCTCTTTTGAAAACTACCACTTTCAACACTTATTATGTAATATAATATTTTCCTGTCTTCAGTAAACATCTTTTATACTGATTTAAATATCACTTAGACAATTGTTTTAAAAATAATCAAATTTTATTTTAGAAATCCCCAATTTTATTTTAAAAAACTAACTGTTTTTGAAATATAAGCATTTTCGTTTCCAAAGGGCTGTTTCACCTCTGGCGCTACCCATATAGGGTAGCGGAAACAATGTTCATGTAAAATAAATTAAATAAATTTACAACGGTATTTACTAAAGAGGTTTAAATTTAGACCAGGTTTAACTTGACAGTTATAGGTTTAAGATCACATTTTTAACAATTGAACAAATACTTTTTCTAAATATCACAATAATTACAAAATGATAGTGACAAAAGCGAAATATAACTGGCGAAGTAAGAAGTTTATCTACCATGACAACTAGACCTGGTCTAACTCTTAAACATTTTTAGTAGGTAAATACGGGGATTTTCAGGGAGTTGTCTCAACGCTTTTGAACACCTTAGACCAAAAATTGTTTTAATGCAAAAAAAACTAAAATAAATAAAATGTGTTTTACCGTTTTCTGAAAATCCTAACAGCTTCTAAATAAAAACAGTTTCTCTTTAGGGTCTGTTTGACATCCTAGAGCCACTCTATATAGAGGAAATAGAATTTTATATACAAATTTAAACAAATTTTCCCCCGTCTGAAAAAAATTATAATTGTATTTTTATTTTTAGGGGTTGTTTCGTTTCATTACTCTAATCCTGTATACATGAAAACATAATTTTTGCATTCAAAAAATAAAAGAAATTTGACATGTTTTGCCGGTTTTCCAAATAAATTAGTGATTTTTTTTAAGTACATATAATAAAAAAATGAGGAATCTACGCTAATGACCTCTATTTTTTTTCTAAACGATTACCTTAAGTATTTCTGCTTCTTACTTGACTGAAATCGGTTTGCGAGTTCATAGATTTTTTTTCCTTAAACCTAAAACATCGAACATCTACGCCCATGATACCCAAATTCTAATCCCCGCGAGATAGTCTATTTCTGCCGTAAATTTGAAATTAATCTATTTGATCGTTCTGAAGTTATCGTGCGCCCAAAGTTTGTTTATACCCACATTCGTACAGACATCATATTTTTTATTTTTGTTTCGTTTTCTAAGGACTCTAAAACGACGAAAGCAACCAATTATAACTTTCGAAAATTTTCACGATTACGATACTTCGCCTATATAGTCCATATATCTATTATATTAGTAATAATATAATATGTGAAATGTTATACGGAAAGTAAAACATAATTACTTGGTATTATACAATCGCAAAAAAAGATACAATATAGAATGTGGTTTTTCCTGAAATTATTGTCAATATTTCTAAGGCTTATGTATGTATTCTTCTGGGCTAACTTCTAATGTAGATAATTAATATAATCGAAAGAACTACAGATGTTTTAATATAATAGTTTACAGCTATTCAGTTTCAAAAAATATAATACCGTAAACGATACTGAATAGGAAAACCATACGAGGACATGAACGGCTGGCCAATATAATTCCCTTTTAACACCGTTAAATTTACCTTATTTGTCTTAGCACTTGCCTAATGTTAGGAAGTCCATAGATCAATGACAACTATTCTAATTACCGAGACTTAATTTATACTAAGTGTATAGGCATTTATTGTGGCTCACCTCTAATGAGCACCTAATGAAGACATTTAGCAAACCACATTTTATAGACTGATCTCATAAAAAAGAACTTTTCTTATTTCACAGATAGACAACCTTGCAGAAATTACACATTTATTTGAATATGAAAGAAATAAAATAATCCGTTAGTTATTTCCATGTTAACTATTATTTGACGGTTATACATATAGGTATTTTGATTAATTTCCCATTATATTGATTACATAAATATCAGCGTAGGGTAGCAATTATAGGTATATCAGTGTTTATTACCCAGTTCACTTAAAATGGTAACCACTAAAATTTTTGTAATCATTAGGGATTTTCTTCCGCCCCTGAACTTTTCAAATAATCAAATAGGAGCGAGCCCACACCCTGAAGTGTCAAGAAAAGGAGCGAATGAAGGTATATCGCCCTTTTGGTTATATGTAAGGTTAAGTGGAATAAATTCTCTTCGGTTCATTTCGCATCGCTTCTTCAAGTACGCGAGCAGCCACGCCATTTCCTGAAGTACGCAGTGGCGAAAAATTTTTTTTTTATTTGAAAAATACATTTTTTATTGCACATATATATCAGTATTCTTGCGAAGAGAAAGTTTCGTATTTAACATTTTTCCTTACCATCCCTAATTGAACTCAAGCAGTCTGTATCAAAACTTATCTCGTTAAGTTTTTAAAATCTCACACTATATAGAGATGTCAGACTGGTGATCGCAGATGCAGGGCTTTGATCTTGGCCGGCTAGTCTAGAGGAATGTATTATTTTATTTCTCTTTAATCCTGTTTCGTTTTATCTTATTTCTTTCTTTTGCTTCACTTTACTTTATTTTATCTTACCTTTTATAAAAAGGAAGGTGATAGTGGATTCTTTTTTTCCTCACCCGAGGAGGTACCACTTTACATATTTACCATACATACATCCCAAGGACTGGTGAATTATTTACTGATGTTTCCAACCCTGTATATATGAGTTGGTTTTCCTTCGCCTTGTCTTTTCTTTCTCTTTCTTTATTTTAGGCAAGCCAAACAATGTTATATAAAAATATGATGATGGATGTTCCTCAAGTAAAATATTCCGAAGTCAAAATACATTCGGATCTCCGAGTGAAAGGTATTTGTGGCGCTCCATTGAAATGTTATTTCTCATTCACCAATATCTGCAGCTTGAGGAAAAACTTCATCTCGGTTCACTAATATCATCAATCCACATATTCTCTTACAAAACCGAAACCAAAATAAGCCGTAGAAATACAACCAATCATCTTTATTTTTTGGTTATGAAGTCCGCCTCAACGGTGGCCTTTGCGCTTACTTCGTAGTAATCTATCATTTACAAGACTTCTAAACCTTAATCGAATAGATCCCATATTCTGTAACTCAAATTAGCTCTCAGGACTTCCAATAAATGTGTTGTATCTATCCCTCTCCTTGAGACAGTTCCTCCAATGAGCTCTTCGACTTTCCGCTAAAGTGGATTTCCAAATCTCTGAATTCCCTTCCTCTGAAAGTATTATCCTTGGCGACTTTAACGTTCATAATAAAGAACGAAAGCTTTCAATTAATAAATCATGGTTCTTGGGACCATGTCAAAATGGCGTCAAACGAGGCATCTTCAGGGATCTTGACTTCACGAGATCGGAACATTGAATGAGATCGGGAAGACCTAGATCAATAACTGTATTAGTTACTTTAGGTATTCATATTAATATTTAGAGTAGTAGATGTTCAACTTAATAAAACTTATGGACTAAATTTGATAGGTATTAACAACAAATGTAAAATAAATTATTCTAATTTAAATTACAAAAACTAACCGAACGACAATCAATAGGTTCTCGACAGGATATCAAAATCGATTGCACTTCAAAAACATTCTACCAAGTTCTTCGAAATAGAGAATGGGAATACATGTTGTCTAAAAAAGCAATATCCTAATAGCATAACACTTAAATGCCTAGTTCTTAAAACTAATAGTCGTAAATCTAATAGGTGGTGTAACGGGAACTAAGGCTCGTTTGGCGCCGATATCAAATGTTCAAATTCCAAGGGCATGATTGCTCACATATACGTAGAAACTAGATTATTTCCAACAAAAATCAATGTTTTTAAAAAACTGAAATTATTCACAAGATTAAACTGGTCTGCATTTAATAAGCCAAACCAAGAGCAAGTGTCTTCCTTTTTTCTCAAGACCGTCTTCACACTCTAGGTATCATCTTACATTCTACAGAAATTATATCTAATAAGAACTGAAAGGCCCTTGCGCCATAAATACTAGGAAATGAATATGTTACGCACGCAGCTTACAGTACAGATTATTTTTAACTCTATATAAATATCAAATAAACGTTTTTTAAATGCCTTAAATGGATTCATGATAACTTTATCACAGTTTTGAGTCAGTAACTTTATGTGTCTTAATATGAGTCAAAAACACTACAAGAGCCATTGATCCAATGCAAGGGTTTTAACACTCACACACATAAAACCAAACCACACAACTGTTAAGCATTTATATTAAATAAGTTTTATATGAAAGCCTTGTTGTTGCCATTAAATCCTTTATTTAACAGTTTGCTCCTAACAGCTATCTTAAAACATTTTGGTTTTAACATTAACATCAAATAGTCATAAGTGCTTTAAAATATAAATTAAAATGTTTTATAAAGCCTTAAAACTTTTTTTGTGAATAAATACTTATTGATGCAGGACAGTAAGGAAACCCATTACTATTCCAAGTACTATTCCATGGTACAACGGATTTTCGTGAAAATCAGTGGTGAAATACGATTTAAATGGTTTCTTTAAATATCAGAAGCAAGGTAAATATCTTAAAATAAGGAATAGACAATTTACAACTTTACACAAGTCATTGTCCCAACAATGTAGCAAATCGTTTTCATCTTTAAGTTGCATTTTTTTATTTTTCAAATAAACTACCATCAATTTTGGCGATAGGTAAATAAACAAAAAATATTTATATTTTAAAAAACTCAAAAGGAATACAATCGGTTCATGATAGGCTAGGTAAGAGTAATTTATAGTTTTGAAGGCTGAATGTAAATTTTTAGAGCAAAACTAGTAATGGTATATTATTAACACACAACACTTGAGAAAAATCGTTATTATGCCCATTTTACCGGAATTAAGTTCTTCGCCAAATTTCAGTAACAAAAATTAATAATCAACAACTTTTTAAAAATTCTTTAAACATACCTTGCTGAATCTTATTCCAAATTCTATATTTTTGCTCACCGCGTACAACGCTCCGTAAACACGTAAGTTTAAATTCTTAAGATACCGCGTACCTAACCACTGCGAAGTGACCTGTCGACTGACCGCTAGAAGCGGCAGTTCGTAGGTGCGGGAGGCGCGTCGACAAGAGGGAAATTTATAGAGGAATAGGCAAGTGCTAGGACTATTTAGAATATATATAGACTCTGCTTATACGTTTCAATAAATTCTCTAATTTTTCATTTTATTTATGACGTCCAGTGGAATGTTGGTGCTCAGATACAGAAGATCGTACAATTGTTTCTTTCTAATACATCGTTCATGTTCCTTTAGTCTAGTCGATATGGATGGTCCAGTTTCTCCAATTAAGACCTCACCACAGGAACAAGGAACTCCACAGCCACAGCGGAGATGCCATGGCTGCTCCTGAGGTTTGTTCATAAGAAGTTCCTTGAAAAACTAAATAAGTTGATGGAGACATGCTTCAATCAGATCTAAAAGTGAGTTGTCAATGTTATTATGGTGAAATAAGTTTAATATTATGGAAATTGAATCATTAATATGCACAGTCTAAGATATTTTTTGAATCTAATTGGATTGCTTTTCCGATCTCGTGGCATAAAGATCCCTGAAGATGTTTTATGCAAGGCGAATTGTCGGAAAGTGATTCCATTTTGACACGGTATAATCCCAAGAACCATGATTTCTTAATAGTTCTTAATAAAGAATGGTTAGGGTCTACTAAAACCGATCCCAAGGTAGAGCCGCAGAGACCTTTGCAATCTGCCAATCTCTTACCAACTTCATCAGAGAACCTACTTACTTTCCACGCATCGCCACAAATAGCCAAAGTCCATTGGACCACGGTGTAATTACTGTTTCCTGTCTCATATAACAGGAAGTTGTAGAATTCATGACACCTCATTCCATTTGGCACTTTAATTCCGCACATTGGGGTTGCAGTATTTCTACTCTACCAATGATCCTTCCGAAATATGTTTACAAATCAAGGATGTAATCCAATTAAGTATAGCAACCTTTATACCACATTCTGTCAAGACTTCAAAACATTTCAACAATAAACTTTGATTTTCAAAATCCTGCGATAACGCCATACACGAGAACATTCGTACTTATAACAATTTCTTTCCTTACTTCAGAAAATCTACATGCCAAATAGGACGCACGAAATCATTACAATCGCAAAGTTCTCGTCGCAAAAATGCCTTCCAGACGCATAAAAGGCAAAGTTCTTTCTCCTTTTGGTGGCTTTCCAAAAATATTAATCAAAACTTCTGCAAAAGCTTCTTTCCATCCCTAACTTCTGGTGATGAAATCGCCTCCATATCTAAAGCAATAGCTAAGCTTTTTGCAAAATAATTTGCGTAAATTCTCTTTTAGTCCCTCCTCTTCACTTCCCCCTTCGAAATTACCTTCAGAGTTGAAAAGGTACGGCAAATTCTAAAAAATACTTAATACCAAAAAGTCCTCTGGTTTTGAGATGATAGCCCATATCCTAAAATTGAATCCTATCCTTATTAAGCTATTCCAAGTATTACAAAAAAAGGGGATCCAAAACTCTTCCCTCTAACTACAGACTCATATCCCTCCTCCCATTTATGAGTAAGGTAATGGTGAAGTATATCAATAATGATCTTCTAAATTACCTTGAAAGGCATAAACTTATCCACGGCAGGCAATTGGCACCTACCCTATTCCTCCCGCATATATATGATCTGCTTTATTCTACCAGCAATCCATTGATGATAGGCGTAAAGTAAATACCTAAACGAGGTCCTCATTAAAATCGTAGAATAGGGACCAAAAACATTGTCCAGAGTAACGCCACTAAAACACAATCATGTTTCCTATTATTACAAATTATCTCCCAATACCCACATCATTCAAATGAATATTGAAACGCTTGAGACCAAAGATTTCTTTAGCCTGGTTGCGATGGCCAGAAAGATCTTCGCTGGCATGATCACATCACCTTAGTTGACACAGCAACTGCAAAGAATTGAGTTTTCTCTTCCGAGCTCAAAAATATTTTTTTTTCTGCCTACTTGTATACCCTTTACACTTCGCAAATCAGACCCAGCCTTGAGTATTGCCCATATAGAGAGCAGCCTCTCCTTCAATCCTTAGTATCTTTGACTCTTTGATCCTAAGAAGAGCTGTTCGCCTGATTGATGATCCAAACATCACAAGGAAGCTTGCATCACTAGAGCGTCGTTGAAATGTGAGAGATCTCTCTCTGGTTATTATGCCCTCCTTAGTCATTGCTACCAGCTTCATGATTATGGAATATGTTACCAGCTAATCGCGCTCCATCTTGTTCTAATCTGTAAGCCTTTAATTTAATTAATTTTCCCTGTCTGCACTTAAAGTAACCACAGTACCTAGTACATAGGCCTTTTGCCTTCATGGTCCGCTCATAGATAAAAAAAGCTGAAAAATACCTATGTAAAGTTTCTTGGTGTCTACATTTTAATCTGCCATACGTTTTGTTAACATTAGTGTAAGAATATGTCAATAACGTAGGTTGCATTTTTGTAAATGGCATACCCTGTAAACTGTAGTTTCAGTAGTAGTAGATTCAGGTCTGTTTTACACAGTTCTAGGTTTAATACAGTTATATTTTAAAAAAATCAGTAAATTTCCTTTACCCGGAACTTCCCTCGTTATTATTTTTTTCCATTTGGTGCGAATAATGAAGTGTGACCGAATTTAGTTCAGTACGTACTCACTGTACATAATATGGGTTACATATACTCTCTTTTCAAACATTTTTCTTGGGCGCCATTTTGTTCCATGATAATGGATTCCTACCAATATTTTACCAATTTCTTTCTACTTATGCCACACTTGACTTTTAAGTATAATTTAAAACAAATTCAATAAGTGGTTTTTACATTGACTCATACTGCCATTTTGTTAGGTCAATGTTCAATTCGTACCAGTTCGTCGCATTTAATTTTTCTGCAAAATTTCAAGTCAATTGAGCAAGATTCTATATCACAATAATTCTAACACAAAAACAGAAATTAAATTAATAAATAATATTTTCAGGCTGTTTTTTTAAATATTTTATTAGGCCGCTATTTTGTTTTGCTATCTTGGGTTCATATCAAAATGTTACCAGTACATTCCTATGTAACACTTATTATTTGTGCAAAATTTGAGGTAAATTGGATAATTAGTCTTTTTGGTAATGATTTTTTTAACTTTCTAAATGGTTTTCGTTAACGATCCTCTTGTTATATTAGAGTTGTGTATTGTTTGGGGTTAGGATCTAGTAAAGAAAAGTCTTTTTATAAATTGTCGACCTTTACTGTTGCATCCTCAGGACACACATATAGATTCTATATCCTGCATGAAACCCATATTATCGGTCTTTACCTACTCCTTTGGTACGCAGATATTTCCCAAATATTAAGTCTCTAAATGTATTTCGTTAACGATCCTCTTGTTGCTATGTAAGAGTGGTGTATCATTTTGGATTAGGATCCAGTAAGAAAAACAAAAGTCTTTTTAAATTTTCGACGTTTATTAACTTTATTATTGCATCCTCAGGAAACATAAATTTCATATCCTGCATGAAGCCCATATTGTCAGTCTTTTTCTAGTCCTTTGGTCCGCAGATATTCCCTAAGCTAAGGAAATATCTGCGGACCAACGGAGCAGGTAATAGGATATAGGATCTGTGTCATGAGGATGCAACAATTTTTTTAACATTGTTCCGCCATATTGGATTCCTACCAAAATATTATCAGGTCATTCCCATATGACCCTTAATCTTTGGTCAAAATTTGAAGCCAATCGGGTAAATAGTATTTAAGCCATGCCGCGAACTCACAGACAGACAGACCGACAGGCGGACCAACGGAATTGATAAAACATAGTATCTAGGTACGCTAAAATGTGAAGATATGTACAACCTGAGAATATGATTTTTTCACGATTACAAATATTTTCATTGACCATCATTTTTATTCCGCCATCTTGAATTAGTACCACAATTTTACTAGTTGACCCTATATCACAATTAGCTATGGCATATAATTTGAAATTAATATATTAAGTAAGCTAAATTTTTAAATATTTTACTAAGTCGCCATTTTATGCCACCATCTAGGATTCGTACCAAAATTGTACCAGTTGATTACAACATAATACTGTGATGTGCAAAATTTGACATAAATTGTATAAGTAGTTTTTTAATCACTAGGCCGCTATTTTGTTTTTCCATATTGGATTTTTACCAAAATATTGCCGTCATCCCCATACGACCCCTTAATTTTTGATAAAAATGTGAAGTCAATCGGATAAGTAGTCTTAAAGCTATGCCGCGAACTGACAAACAGGCAGGCAGACAGACAGACCGACAGACGGACCAACGAAATTGATAAAACATATTTTTTGGCATCTAGGAACGCTAAAACGTAAAGATGATTAAAACCTGAGAGGATGATTTTTTCACGATTACAAACATTTTATATGGCAGCCATCTTGTTCGGCCATCTTGAATTAGTACCCCAATTTTACTATACCATAATTAGTTATGGCACCCAATTGGAAATCGAACCATTAAGCAGTTTTTTCAGGCTGAATTTATAAATATTTTATTAAGCCGCCATTTTGTTCCGCCATCTTGGATTCGTTCCAAAATCTTACCAGTTGATTGTAACATAACACTTGATGTTTTTGCACAGTTTGAGATAAATTGAATTAGTGGATTTTTAATAATAATTTTTTTAACATTTCAGTGGGCCGCCATTTTGTTTCACTTTATTGGATTTTTACCAAAATGTACCATATGACCACAACTCAATCAGGTAAGTAGTTTTTTGGCTACGCTGCGAACAGACAGACAGATGGACCGACGGAATTGAGAAAACATGTTTTTCGTCATCTAGGGAGGTTTCGAGTTTTGTATATTTAGAATCAGAAAAAATGGAAATTTCTACCATTTTGATATATTAGAAAATAAAATCATAGCAGAAATGTGGACAAGTTAAAATGACCAAGCTGTATAGTCTAGAATAATCTTTACAGCACAGGAAGACGCACGCGTAAACGATTTAAAATGGACTGCAGGTAAAAGATCACAACTTACTACGTAAAAAAATATAAAATAATAAAAAATATTTTATTAAGGATATCAGATTTGTTTCTAAAAAAATACTTTAGGATAGGACACAGAAAATAAAAACGACTTTTTTCGGAATAAAAAAAATTTTCCAAAAATTGTCTGGTTTTACGCCGGTTAAAAGACATGCGACAGTTCACTGAAAAGGACCTACTCATATCTCCCCTGGTTTCGCGTGTAGCGCTGGTGTCCTCGAGAATTTTTACTTTAGAGCATAAAAGACTCCGGTATTATTATTATTTAATGTCCGACTAGTTTGTTATTGACACATAATAACATTAAGTCAAAGTCAGTTAAATATGAAAAAACACCCTAGGACATTATTATAAAAAAATAACGCCCTGATTTATTATTTTATATTTTTCTCAAAAAAATATTTTACTTACTCGACATTAAACTCTGAAGGTACCACGGTTATTATAAGGCATAACACTGTGCCTCAAGCGTTATTAATCTTCTAACACCCTTTATACCTTAATAACTATAACAATCCAAGTTTACTTCACATTATAAACGGGTTTGGTCCTAATTCCTAACGTTGTCAGATCTGTGTTTTATCGTGTGATCCTATAGAAAATAATGAAAAAATGGAAATAAAATAGATAACCAAAAAAATAAAAAAAATAAAAGTATTAGAACGGAAGCTTTCACTGCTTTGGTCAATTAAGATATTATAGTTCTTGGCATTTGACCATGTCAAAGAATTACTATCCGACGTTTCGCCTTCGATTACATGAGGCATTTTCAGGGATCTTTACTAGGAGCGATTTAGGCGGGCTCCTATAGTCGACTTGTGCTCGCCAAACCGTGACCCTATGTTAAGATCGGTTTCCACTTGTGATGTAAACCGTCACCCGTATCTATTGAAGTTTTTATATTATAGTGAAGAAATTATGAAAATTTCAATAGGTTCTCTAATATTTCTTTTATAAAATCCCATAACCGACGCTAGGACCTTGGTTTCTTTTATATTTATATGTCCAGTGGTATGCTGGTGTTTAGCTACAACAGATTGAACAATTTGCTTCTTTTTAAAACATCGTTCATGTTCCTTAAGTCTAGTGGATATTGACCATCCTGTTTCTCCCACATACACTTCTTCATATGACCAAAGAATTTTACAAACTCCTTCTGTTTGAAAAGGTATAACATCTGTCAGGGATCGCAAGCATTATCCAATCTTCTTATATGTATTGAAGATTATGCGGCTGTTGGACCGCCGAATTCATCGACCTATTCTGTCTGTAATGCCATGTATGTAGGGAAGAATAATATCATTCTCGTTTCGAGGAGTTGGATTACTATATCTTTCAATCGAATGCGTAATATCTTGAGTGTAGTAGCCTAAAAAGTAGTGAGTTAATAACCGATTTCTTGTATAGTCGGAATTTGCATTTAAGTATCTAATTGTATGTGTCAATTCTCTACACACAGAATGTCCAAATAAATCATTTTTCTTCCTTTGAACAAATACATCTAGAAAGGGAATCATTCCATTAGATTCTATTTCCACTGTGACTTTAATCGCGATGTTGTTAATTAAGGTGATCCAGAAATATGAGGAGATTTTCCTGTCTATGAGGCCAAACAAGACTTAAGGAACATATATGATGTGTTAAAAAGAAACAAATGGTTCAATCTGCTGTTGCTGAGCACCAGCATACCACTGGACATATTATAAATATAAAAGAAACTAAAGTTCTATCGTCGGTTCCAGGATTTTATAAACGAAAGATTAGAAAATCTATTGAAATTTTCAAACGTACAAGAAACTTGAATAGAGGTACGTGTTACGGTCTAAATCACACGTAGAAAAGGATCTTAACACAGGGTCACGGTTCGGCAAGTACAAGTCGGTTATAAAAGCCCGCCTGCCTGAACCGCTCCGAGGGCATTCAGCGTTCAAATCTCATGGAGTAAAGATCCCTAAAGATGCCTCATGCATCGGAGGCGAAACCTCGGATAGTAATTCCAATTTGACAGGAACTAATTCCAAGAACCACGATTTCTTAATAAAAAGTATTGGTAGGAAAAATTTGGAAAGGACGAAAATAGTTTCTCTAGTAAATCAAAATATATACCGTAATTTATAAAACAAATAAAGAAAAATACTTTATGTTTGCCGCGCCTCTGCATAAAGCAACCAGACAGCAAAATATATTTTTATAACAATTCAAAATTCAAATAAAGTTACAGTTATATTAGCCAACGGTCAATGTCTGACCACAGTAATTTTAACTTTTCTCCCACAGTTAATCAATACCTCCGGGATCGAAAGTTTTTAAGGACCATCATTACATTGACTTGGCCTTTACCTAGTAGACTATACAGTGAATACGAAATTCCAAAGTGCCGTTATCATACGTTGATTCCAAATTTTTATCTTAGAATTAGAGACATGGCTTATAAATATACATTGAACGGACAACGTTAGGAATACAGTATTCTAGTCGATTAATATCTATTTATAGAGTAACAGAACTAAAACATATAATACCCCAGTATATTTGCTTTAAGATAAACTAGCATTTTGTATTCTTGATAGGTGCCCAATATATAAAGCAAAAATAGCTTAGGATTAGGTACTGTATATTGCATTAATATGAAAGAAAAGAAGAAAAGGGTAGTCTAAAAACATACAACTAAACAATAACACCAATAAAGTTTTGAAAGAAAAATAGAAAAAAACGTCTAATTAATATAACAGAAAACTGGTAATTTTTCTTATCAGCTAACATACTCGGTTAATCTGACTTTAGTTTTCAGAATTATTTTTCAGGGTGTTATAAATATTGTGTAAATGTCTAAGAAAAGGCAATACATACCGAGGCATGCCCAGTGGCCAGTAAGGTAGCTACGGAATGCTAAGGTGGGCTTCCTCCTTTAGGTGGCACTCTCTTCTTCTGCCCTTCCCACCCCTTAAACCTCTTTGCTTTGTTTTGAGAAATTCTTATGGGTGAGCCCAATGTCGTATTTGTAAAGCGACGTAATGACCTTTTATCTTTGTCACTTGTTTTTACTGGTCATCATTTTGTATTATTGGTGTCAGCAAAAAATGTTGTTTTACCGTTACTTTGTTGCTTTCCTTCAGTACCAATACCAAATACCAAAATTAAAACTATGCCAAGCTCTGCAAAAAAGTCGGAGGGTGATTTTTTTCTGGATTAGGGAATGTTAGGGCAAAGTAACATGACTAAATATATATATTTTTTGATAATTCTGAATAATTTATAATTTTTTTAAATTATATGTCACGACTGTCATTATAGTCCGTATCTATGTAAGTAATTAAAAATAAACGTTTCTTCAAAATATGTAATTTATTTGTTTTTGCGTCCCTATAGGGGTAATGTGAAAATGTAAATGGTGTAAAATGAAATGTTCCTTAAAATGTTTATAGAATTAATTTATGACTAATTTGAATAAGATTTAAAAGTATCTGACCTTAATACTACAGAATACAGAATTTTTTTGTAGAGTAACAAGAAAAAAACAGTAAATTTTGCAATACAAATCTTATACAAATCTAAAAAGGTAGCTTGCAAAATTTTACCTATATAGAAAGGGGGCCTAATTTACTAGACAAGTCAACAGATTCTGTAAAAAAGCACCGGGGGTAAGTGACATAAAAACTAAAATGCGGGGAATACTCAGATGCATATGAAAATATTTTTATTAGTAAAAACTCATACAAAGTGACGAAAGAAAAAAACAGCAGTTCTAAAACCCACATAGCATTACATGTTTAAACAAAAACGAAAACTTTTAAATAAATCGTATTTTTCCATAACGCAAAATTTCATATTTTGCAAGTTTTCCTTTTATTTTAAATTCGTAAATTTCACTTATATCTTCCACATCAGGAAATATGAAGAATTTTTATACGCTTGATAATTTCTCATAAATTTAACTGTATAAGTTTTGTTTTCACCTGGGTTATCAAGGATTTTTTAAACCTGACCGACAAATAGTTTCTTGCTGTTGTTTTTCTCGCCCTTTAATTCAACTAGAATGTATTGATCTTTTGGTGGATTTTCGCTAAATGTTGTGAACTGACCATCCTCATCAATCTTTTAATATAATAATTTATCTTAAATTCTATCTTCAACATTGTGGTCAGAAAACTGAAACTCTGATAAATCTGAGGAAGAATCATTGCATAATTTTGTTTCGTCAACAGAATATAAATCATCTGCATCATCAGATATACATTTCTAGGCACGTCTAATTTTTGCCGCAGTCTTGGTGTCAGTATCAACTATTTCTCGTTTCACTTGTTTGGCACATATTTTCTGCACTGAGTTTTCTTCGTCGACTAATGATTTTTCACTTCGCACAAGGCGAAGCTGCTGTTTTACCACTTTCTTGAGATCTTTTTAGTCTGTGTAACTTTTGGCAGAGGAAGTAATTGTTCTGGAGAAAAACACAACTTTTTTAGTGTCTTACAAAGAAAATCCAGGTTTTGGAGACGTAATGCAAGTTTTATTGTTGGTTAAAAACATTATATTCTTCTCTGCTAATGAAACTACCATTGATGCATTATTTTGGCTCCGAAGGCAAGCTTCCCTCGTTCATGTTACCTGAGTTTGATAGGTGAAAAATTGCTAATTGTAGATTATTATCTTAGCTTTCATTTTCTCTATTGGTTGTTTGTCATAGTTAAAAGAGTTCATCAGGAAATACCTGGGTATTCATGGGACATATTCTTAAACCCAGTAATCCTACTTTTCCTATAGTAACTAGTACTCCTAGGTGGTTTCTAGGTCATGTCTTGACAGTTTTTTCACAGGGGGATACATAAAGGAACGGTTGCAGACAGTGTAAGGCGGCGATACAAATATATGGAAATAATTCTTTCTGGCAATTTTGAATAACGCTAAGTTTCGAACATGAGTAGCATGACTATCCAGAGTAAGTAGTATGGGATTTCCTGTTATCGGTCTAGCATATTTCATGAAATGATTAATCCATGTTCGTGCAAAAATGTCTGTTTGCATTAAATCTGATGAATGGTAGTTAGTTTCAGGGAGAAGTCCTATTTCAAGAAGAGAATTTTTGCTTATTTTGGCCAATATAACTAAAAGCGGAAGACAATATACCAATCTGCTTTTTCCTTTACGAGCAATACTTTTTGAGAGCTTCTTAGGAACAGTTTTGTGATAATTGTAAATTGCACTAGATGAAAAATTATATTTTTTCATATGCCATCACTCTAGCTGTCGATGTATTTTCCGAAACTGTTAATGACATCTGCTTATTGCACTTTAAAAAACCCACGTCCCAATCTTTTCCAACCATTTTGTCAATGTTTGAAAATTATGTGGAATGATATTTTTTTCCTCATACTGGAATACCATAATTCTCAAATCTGTTATTGTAAGACCAGACAACATTTTCTCTTTATTTAAAAGATGTGTAGTTGAATCGGATTTTTAATCCTCTGTTAAAACTGGTCTGAATTTAACTGAACTAACTGCTAAGTTAATTAGCATGTTAAATATGCTTTAAAAAAAGATGAATATCTATCTAAGGAGCATGATTTGTGTCACTAAAAAAATTGTATAAAATAATAATTTAAAAGCTCTAGTTACGTAAATAAATAAGAGTTTACTATTATCTGTATATAAACTTAGATATACAATAAATAAATATTTACATTATAACATTGCAACAAGAACACGCACAGGCACATTCAGTTTCATAAACGACATGTGGCGTTTAGATTTCAACTGCGGGAGTGAAGGATGGAAGTAGTATTGGGAAACTCGGATTGAATAGTGACGCCTGAGATAAGGGTACGTTTGGATATTTGATTGGTAAAAATTTTTTCAGTTTGCCTCCCTATTTCACTATACCCCGAATTCAACTATTATACTTCCTTCACTTTTATAGGTGAAATAAAAACAATATTAAAATACACTGCATGAGATTACAACAAATCCTTGCAAAACATATTAAGTGCATTTAACCTCGTTTAGCATATTTGCGTCACCTGTGAGTTAAAATTGGAAATCTCTAAAAGTTACAAAATATCGAATGATTAAGTTTTGGACTGTTGAGTTTTGGATAACAACATATTGGTTTAAATAACTGGTGCTGGTAAAAAAAGTATATAATACATTATACCTAAGAAATTTAGAGAACAAATGTTTGCTTTTTTATAAGCAGCAAAACGATATATTTTACTTTAAAAAAATTAGCATTCTATAAAAATGAATTAGAAGCAATCAGTGGTCAAGAACCGCACAGTAGTCGGGGTTTTTGGTCTCAAATGCACCCCCATTGACGTTCGTATTTTCATAGAAATGAAAAGAAGCTGCATACAAAATTTTCTTGAGATTACAAATTTGTTTAAAACCCACTACTCACTATTCGGTTCAATTTGTCGCGTCGGTTCGATTCGTTAATTCGTTTCGTCAATTCATATAAATAAAAGAAAGGGCGAACCAACGAATGAACGAATATTTCATCTACACTATTCATCAATTTTTATTTAATTCATTCGTATGAATTTCATGCATTTCAATATCTGACAATACACAGAAAAAGATTTGATGAGGACGAATAATTCGCCGAAGTCAAAGCCTACTTGATAATTTGCCCAAAAGACAGAATCCCCGCGCAACGAGTCGCACGAACCAACCTTCCACACTATGCGGACGAATGAACGAATAGTGAGCGGGCTTTAGTGTGTTTAGTTTTTTGGACTTAACTTCAACTTTAATTTTGTTAAATGTATCACCCTATATATTAAATGACCATCAAGTCTTCTTGCTGATTATAGATATAACTATGGTTTGATACCTTCTTAAAAACACCGGAGAGATCTAATTCTATTATAAAACGCAACGTGTTACAGGTTAAAGAAACGGAAACGGAAGATGTTCTACTGGAGTCAATTGTTTTTTATGTCAGTGTTTTTCTCTAATTTCTCCGGTGTCTTTAACGACTCACGCACAAAATAGACCTTAAACGATTAATTTTATCTATTTTGGATAAAGTCAGAAATAAGAATAGTATTGGCGATTTTGATCCTAATTCAGATTTGGCCATAAAATCTCTGGACTCCTAGTAACCCGAGCCAGTCCGGCCCTGATTTATACATTATTTTTAGATCTGTTTACTATAGGTTCTTTAGTTTCTTTTTTTCATTACTATAATTGTTAATTTCTCTATTTCTAAAACGTCTGTATTATTTTATTATTTATCTTTTTACATTAGCATAGCAAACAAGTTTTTAACGATAAAATACATTTAAAAAGATTGATTGTTTAGTTAGCCTGTTGAAAAATATAGGGACAGTAGTTATTTGTTTGCTGTTTTTTAGCTTCGTCAAAACGATATAATTATGTTGGCAACTTTATTCAAAGGTGTCACGACAATTGGGGGGGTAGAGGAGGGTAATTACCCCTACCATAGAACAATTCAAAATAACATCTTCCCTGAATACGACGCTTGACCTTGCTATTCTGCATCCCACTACCTGTACTTTCAATAACTTTCACATTTAAAAAACAAATGTTATAGCCCACTATGGATTTTTGACAAACCGTTGAGCTTTAAAAAATATATATGGTATAGAAAATTTCATACATAAACATTACACCCCATGAATTTTTTAGTTAAAAATAAAAAAACAATAAAATAAGAAATACAAGACCAAGCCAGCAAACTTTAAATTTATTGAGATGTAAAAGGTATTCAGATATACAAACAGTGAAAATATTTTGTCGTACGGTAACACACAATGCGCCTCTTTAATAGTCCCCCCCTATCTCTATTTTTTAAAACAATTTTGAAATTTGGCACACTATTTTGGTCTATTTTGTGTATATTTTATAATTAAAAATTTTAAGATGACCATTTTGAAGAAAAATGTTCAAATGGAACATTTTATTTAAAATTAGAATACCCTGTAAATACAAAAGTATATTTCTTAGCACTTATTAAAACAAAGTTTTGTGTGTTTTCAAGTATTTTTATTTCCAAATATTTAGGATTTCTCACATTTATGATTGATGGCCACCGTTTTAAAATGAGATAACTTCATCGAATTTTAGGTATATATTAAGGCTGTAAAGACCCTTCAAAAGAGGTGCTACTCAATCCTTTTTATCTTAATAATAGCGCCTAGCCTGCATCTTAAAACGTTGAATCACGCTGCTATCGTAGCCTAAGTTTTAAATGTTTTGTTGATTATTGTTTATTCCATCTGCATCAAACTTCTTCAACAATTCAAACATTCATGATTATTAAACAATTTATGAGAAAAAATAGATCTTAAATGGTTTAATTATCCTTTTTATTGAGAAATCAGAATCAAATTCCAATCCTGCTTAAAAACTTGTATAGAACACCATAGTAGGTACAAAAAAATACCCCCTACGGATATTTTCATAGCGTTGTCAATAATTCTTTATTATTAGAAATTATTTGTTCGAATATAAAAAACTACTTTTTAATTCGAAATAACAATAATCTGTTATAAAAAAAAATGATGTAAAATATATTACAATTATCAGTAATTAATCCTAAATAGTAAAGAACAGAGCGAAAAGTACCAATATTAAACTTTATTTTCTATATATTGCTAATGGCGAAGGTTAAGAACATGTATTATAATATCGCTAAAATCAAAGACTTAGCTTTTGTCAAGATTAACATATATAGCATTTTTTGGCTTTTCTTGAAAAATGAACTTTACTTTTGAGCTGATTAGTAAAAGGTGACCATATTTTTTGTGAGTCAATACAGAACATATCCAGCATTTTTCAAAATTCACTGGGAATTAGACCGGTTCGAAATGGTTGCTTACCGTGCCTTTCCGGAATTCACTAGTGCCTTAATATATTTTTGTAATACTCTCCTAATATTTAAAAATACTAAATAAATCACCAGGTTGCCTAAAACATATAAATTTATAAATATTTTTTGATCTACGGATTTTTTTAATAGCTCTAATTGTTTCTATAGACAATTGAGATTTTTCACTTTTTCATAGCCTATTCATTAAAGTAAAAAGCATTTCAGTGGATGCATTAGTTCCCAGAAGGGATAGAGAAAATTCTATAATATGCAAAAAAAAATTTAAATGGAATATTTTCAGTTTCAAAATGATTTCAAATTTCTCCCCACCTTTGATCAATACTTGCTTTTGACTGACGCCACTGAAATACCTTTTCCTTGTACAAAAATGAAGGTAATTCACTTCACCAAAAGATCACTTTGATTAATAGAATTACTCTTTTAAGTTTTAATGCAATAAAAGAAGTTAATCCGTCCTGAATTCTATCCCAACTAGATTCTTTTTTTAGCATAACCCACTTTAAACCTTTAAAAGGTAAAAAATGAACAGACCACTTATCCAGACAGTCTTAGACATTTCTGTAAAACATTTTCACATTACTTTCAAACGACCCTCTATTTATTTCTCCATTTGCTTCCAATGTTTTTAATTCAAATTAAAGACATTGAGACATTTTTCAATAAATAAAAAATAAGCTTTTAACGCATTAAATATCTTCAGAATTTTTTTTATGGCAACGTGTTTTACTATACCCCAAGAGCTTTTGATACGTTATATCAGTCTCAATACAAAATTCTTTTAGAGACTCGACTCTTACTATATATGTTGAAATGCGAATACAGTTTCCTAAGTATATTTTCGACATTTGAAGGTAGCACGTCACAAACGATTTGTACAGTATTATGCACAATATGCGCTGCGCAACCAGTATTTTCTAAATTTATTTTTTAGTTTTGTAAAAATATTGTTATGACCTTTCCTTCCCTTCCGAAAGTTAGTATTTGTGATATCGGCGCAAAATACAATACATTTTTTTTTAGGTCATATTCTTGAATCAAGTTTAAAAGTAACTCAGGATTCAGATATGACATCCGATGTTTCGCCAGGCAATAACACCAAATCTTTACGTTGTTTCACCTCAAAACATCTACTACTAAACTAAAATAGGAAATAACTTGGCGTCTTTATGTTTAAACCCATCTGAAAATAATGTTACATAATTGACGGAACTTAACTTATGTTTTTTAATTCAGATGTGTGAAAAGTAGAAAAACTTTTTAGTTGTTACCTCTGCTTTTGTGCGTTTACTCGGAAATTTGTCTACGTTCTTCAGTTATGTTTGATTTAAGCTCGCAGGTCCGAAGCCGAAGATCATATATTTTTACTATTTATTTTTACATCTTTTTAACCTGTGCTATAATGAAACAAATCATTTGGCAGGGTCGGTACGACGTTGCGCCGCGTAGTAACCAAATTACATTTGGCTACATAAGTATTCAATACCGTATGCATCCGCTTCTGTCTATTGCAACAAAGCCTCGCAACAGAGCAGGAAAGCGATGTTGTGAGGTTGTCAAATTTTATGCAAATTAAAGCAGAATATTGTTTACAAAGCGATAAAATAGCAATACCATATCAATATTATATCATCAAGAACAACATACAGGACGCCCACAATACAGGACAACAGATGAAGAGAAAGGACAATCTTGTAAAATACAGGATGAATGGTCAGCTTAGAATGTTATTTGTTTTGTTTTTATGAAAAAAAGTATGTGGTCCCAAACTGGTATTTCCTTCGCCTGATTATTTGTTTAGTTGTATTATTGACACGTTTCAAATGAATTGGCAAATCGAATACCTAATAAAGTTTGGAAGGTCATCGATATATAAAACTACTACAATATTCTACAGAAAAAAAAACATTTTATTAAATTAGTTATTTTACACGTTTGAGCCAACTATTATTTATATTTAAAATATTGTATAGTGATAAGGTTGTACGAAAACCAATAAAGATAAAATAAAGAACCTAAAATACCCATTTAACAACGGTGTTTTCTATCTATGCATAAATACACTGGCTTTGATTAACATATATGGGTGCATAGGAAACAGGTTCTTTTAGAAAACATTAAATATGTATATGAAAAAATTTGAAACATACAAAATCAAATAATAATAATGAATGACTTTTATTTTCAAAAGGTAAATACAATTTCTTAATAAAAAAAAATTGGAATGCCTAAGCCTGGTGCAGTCTAGCTTGTAGCTACTTAACTGAACCCTAAACTGACATGTTAAACAATTTTAAATAACATACAATTTCAACGTGCGAATTAAAATTAAAATATACATTCTATTTAGAGAGACCATATCAACACCCGCCAAGGTAAATGTATGGCAATATAATATTGAACCGTTGTGAACCCAATAGCGCTCTTTTATATTTAAGTTTAAAGGTATTCACATAAAAAGACATTCTGGTGGAAGATAATTGTAACATTTTACGAAGTTATATGAAAGCCACGTTGAAACAGAGCACTCTGATACTAAGGCATAGTTAAAAATTGCGTACTCCTAACATTTCTGTCATGAAAATCCTGATGAAATATCAGTGGTTCACGAATTGGGAGGAGGGCAGCAGGTTCATTAGTAATCTTAATTAAGAAAGTGCAAAAATGTAGATGCCTACGAGCCTCCATTTCCGGCCAATGGATATCTCTATATAGGTGGGAAATATGGGCAAATTTTCTTAGCTCATAGATAAACCCAAAATAAGAATTTTGGAATTTTTGTACTCGAGACCAGCTCTCCTGGTCCAAACAAAACCCGTAAACAAAATCACAAAAATTAAAATTCGACAACACTGAAGACTCGCACATTTTTTTTATATATAACCGCCGCGCTCCATATTTAGGGTCAAGATTTGATTATTCATTCATTATTAAAAAACGCCCTTCTTTATGGCGTCAAAGCACACCGTAGAGCAAGTGTGAATCGATGCAGTGACCGCTTCTTGGATAGCGCTAAAGCAAAACCTAAGGAACAAGCTCAATTTCTTTAAAAAATGGCAGTAAATTAAAATCTAGTAAACAAGCTTATTACTTTAAGGAATCAAAATCGAAAAAAAAAGTAAGTTTAACTAATTTGTATTATACTAAGAATGAGTGGATTTCTGCCGTAGAAGACCAGCCGATTTTTCTTCAAAATCAGGCAAACGACTAATTAAACTTCTGAAAAACTGATAAGTAGTGTAATCGCTGGTTGTTTTATTCCTCATATTTTTTGACTGTATAAAGTTAAAACATTTTTAATGACCTTTTTTCAGATGGGGTCGCTCAATTTCTTTCCCGCTACACTTAGGAAAAACCTTAGGAGCGGTTCTGTAAATAAGCATCAAAGTTACTTTTCAAAATATCTTTATATGTATGTATACTCTTATACTTTCTGCCGAGTGTCCGACTATAAAAGTGTTTCCAACTTTTTCGTTTAATAACACACTGTCTACATGAAAAAAATAGATGCTAATCCCGACATATTTTGTATTTATCAGATTTTGTACCTCATTAATGGCCATTAGTGTCCCATTTATAGTAAATATAGTTAGTGGAAAATTATCTTCAAATAGTAAATAAATTCAAATAAACGTAGACGTATTCATGAAGGCTGACATGCGATTCGTAAACGCGTATAATAACCAAAACAGTTTAACTTTAGATTGCCTCCTCCTACTCCGGCTTTCCGGCAAGGTTTATCACTAATTTATTTAAAAAAATCAGTAAATTTTCTTTACCCGGAACTTCCCTCGTTATGAATATTTCCTTTTATTAGGAATAGTGAAGTGTGACCCAATTTAGTTCCGCACATAGTAAGATATGTATTCTGTCTTTTCCTCAAACATTTTTATTGGGTGCCATTTTGTTCTACCATACCGAATTCAAACTAAACAGGTTCTACCTAGGCCACACTTGATGTTTAGGCATAATTTATATTAAATTGAATAACTAATTCTTACACAGATTTTTTAAGACCCCCATTTTGTTCAGTCATGTTGAATTCGTACCAGATTATCTCTATATCACATTTAGTTTTTGTGCAAAAATGTCTATTGAATAAGAAGATATTTTTTACGTTGATCTTGTAAACATTATACTTGCCCCCCATTTTGTTCCACCATCTTGAATTCGTACCACAGTTACACCAGTTTATCTCTATATCGTACTTAATGTTTGCACAAAATTTGATTTTTTAAATATTTTATTAAGTCGCCATTTTGTTTTGTTATCTTGTTTTATTTAACCCATAATTTTTGACCAAAATTTAAAGTCAATCGGGTAAGTAGTCTTTTAGCTATTTTTAGCTATGGTACGAACTGACAGATATATACATACTGACAGACAGAGCAACGGAATTGACAAAACATGGTTTTTGACATCTAGGGACGCTAAAACGTGAGGATATGTAAAAGCTGAGAGGGTGATTTTATTTTCACGGTTGCAAAAATTTTATTTGGCCATCATTTTGTTCCTCCATCTTGAATTCGTACCACAATTAGGCGGTCCAACAAAACAGCTGACTGCTGTCAATTTAGATGGCGTAGGACAAACATTGTTTTCTTCCATATGAGCCCGTGATAATTTAAAATAAAATTTCAAGTATTTGTATATATATATTTAGTGCATTTTTTTTTGTATAGAACCATTTTTTACAGTTGCGTGTTTGCTTTAAACTTAGTTATGACAAGTGAATACTTTTTGGAGCTTCGAAATAAGAACGCCGAAGTCGCCTAGCGGTGGAAACAAAACATTTTTATAATTAAAAATTAGATCCTTTTGTAGTGTAGATCCAAAAGACTTTTCCTCAGTGACAAATATGGACATTGTTAGTTACCTAGTTCTTCGATTTAAATCATGTATATCCAAGTTAAACTTAGTTCAATCTGTGTGTTTAATATACTGATCTGCACCCAGTACATATATTTTTTTTATAAATAAAACATATATATCAATAAAACAAACATATTTTTATTTAAATAAATGGTCATGCATGTCAGAGTGAATCAATATATAACATTTAATAATTAATAACATTTAATTTTACATATAATAAGAATAAAAAGTTGTTTTTACAACAAACCTGATGACGAGTGTAAAGGAACTCAATTTTTTCAGCATAATGAAACCTTTATCATTTACTAGACTTAAACTTACTTATGTCTACAAAAAATTTAATTATATATTTGCACTCTAGGATGGGATTATACCATGGAGACCCTGAAAAAAATTTTGTTCCCGTCTTATATTTTTGAGAAGTTATCGAAAAACTTAAAATTTCGAAGAGTGTCCATGCCTTTATCCTATTTGTAATCCTGACTCTGAAATTTCCACCCTTCGTAATTTAAGAACGTCTGTCCTGAATGAATGATCTTTCTTTATTCGGTCATAGGTTTTGCTGACAGACACTTTTGGCAAATCTTAGTATTAAGTAAGTAATAACCCTGTATATGGTTATCGTAGGTTCATTTATTATACATAAAAAAATTCGAATAACACAGCTAACACTCTTGTGCTAAGATAATATCAAGATAAAAAGCATACAGTATTTAGTTCCTAAAGTATGTAATAAACTTCCAGCTTCCACATACGATGAATTTATTAAATTTAAGATAGAATGCAAAAAAAACATTTAATACTCGTATAAAGAATTTAAGAACTATGAGTCTTTTAAGTAAGATTACCTCACTTTTCCAAACAAAAAAATAATTACACAGTTGCATAAAGGTTAAAATTATTTTAAAAATCTCTTAAGATGGTACATACTAATACTGCTAATTATTTAAGTCCCCTAAAACATAAAAAAATAATACAGCATTCAAATATATATTGGTACAAAATGTAATACAACTTTTTCAAACAAAGATTAGATATTTGATCAGTCTCAATTGAGAATCATAATAATCGTTAACTAGCTAGATTAATTTCAGTTTTTACATAAATGATTAATATAAAATGTTTTGCACACACTTGGGCGTAATTAAATTTAATGGTACGTAAATCCTCTTCTAATTGCAGTAATCCACTTCAGCCACATCGACGAAAGTTCATTCAATCGTTTTCATATTTAAAATTGAAAATTTTTGAAACTTACAAATAAAAGTAACATTGTCCTTTATCCCTCTACATCCACATTTTACAATACAACAAAAAGAAGGCATTTTAAGGTAAAAAATAGAAATAAATACCAAAACTCCCATACACTCCCATGTATAAATTCGATTTGTTTGTCCTATGCCCGTCAAAAACAACTGATCGGTGACGTTCAACTGACAGATCGTTGGAGTGCCCTATTTTACCAGTTCAACTCTAGATCATTGAAAATTCCTGCACAAAAATTGAAATCAATCTAATAAGAAGTTTTTTCAGGCTGATTTATTAAATATTGTATTAGACCGTCATTTTGTTTCGCCATCTTGGATTCGTACCAAAATTTTACCAGTTAATTTCTATGTAAAACTTGATTGATGCAAAATTTGGAGCAAAGTGGATAATAAGTTTTTCAGTAATAATTTCACTAGACCGTCATTTTCTTCCACGATATTGGATTTTTACTAAAATGTTACCAAGTCACCCCATGTAATGCTATATATAACCTCTAATTTTTGACCATATTTAAAGTAAATCGGAGAAGTAGTTTTTTAGCTTTGCTGCGACAGACGACGGAGAAACCGACGGAAATGAGAAAACATGTTTTTCGGCATCTGGAGATCCTGAAACGTGAAGATCTGCAAAAATTTCGAAAGATGATTTTTTTCATGACTACAAACATTTTATTTGGGTGCCATTTTGTTCTGCCACCTTGAATTCGTACCACAATTTTACCAGTTCGGCCTTATATCATAGTTAATACTTAATAATTAATAAAATTGAAATCAATCTATTAGTATTTTGATTCTCCATCTTGGATTCATACTAAAATTTTATTAGTTGATTTCTACGTAATATTTGATTTTTGTGCAAAGTTTTATATTTAGGCATGTCGCAAGAAGAAGATATTTCTTAACTAAGCCCAACTTCTTCTCGAAAATTTATATGTATGGGGTTTTGGATGCAAAAAATCGTTTAAAATCGGATTGGAGTGGAAAATCATAATAACTTGACCGTTTTTCCTTTAGTAAAAACTAAAAACCATTAATCAAGAGGAAAACATCATTCGCTCTATTTTAAATTTGAAGTAAAAAAAAGTGGAAACAAATGGAAAACTCAAAAACAAAAAAATGGCAAACAACCGCTACTTGAAACTTCTTTACAATAATTGGTGTATTACACTGTACAGAGGAAAAATATTTCTCTTATAAAAAAATCTAAAACATAGGAAGAGAAAATAGGGCTTAATCGAGAGTTTCAAAACATTGACGATAAAATTGATTTGTATTAAATCTATAATAAGTGTTATTAAAAATTAAACTGATAAAAGTAAAAACATTATTATTTAAAAATGAGATAGCCAGAATTATATATAGTTTTATCCACATTGAAT
The DNA here is from genome assembly GCA_030620095.1 of Kuschelorhynchus macadamiae. NCBI lineage: Eukaryota > Metazoa > Arthropoda > Insecta > Coleoptera > Curculionidae > Kuschelorhynchus > Kuschelorhynchus macadamiae. The sequence continues at coordinate 133,591 of JAUTXW010005494.1, forward strand.
GTAATTTTCATAAAAAAATATCACGTTTTACGAAACTAGCACGTAATGTACGTAAATGCATTTTTAGAACATTTAAGTTATTAATAAACGAAAAGGTGTTTTTAATGTTTACATTCATTTTGATTTTCAGAAAATATTGTCAATTTATTTGCTATATATTTTATTAGAATGTTAAGTTGTTTAAGCCTATTCATAAATCTCGAAAATATAATCAACTTTTTTACGTAAACAATACGATTTAATTATAGGTTGGTTTAGTGCAGATATGATGGGGTTTTTATTTAACTGTATTTGAATGAGAATACATATATCAAAGAATAGTGCTTGCCATTTTCTCTTATGAAGATACAATACCGACAATAATCTAACGACTAAAAAAGGCATTTTCAATACCTCTTGGCGACTTTTTACCGGGCACATCGTTCGATAAATAATAGATTGACTTCAAATTCTGGCCAAAAATCTAGGGTCATCTAGGGATAGAATTGTATAGTTTTGGTAAAAATCCAATATTAAGATACTGCTTATCGAATGAACCTCAAATTTTGCACAAAAATGAAGTGTGATATAGGGATAAACTGCTGGTTTGAAGACATTATGGCGGAACAAAATGGTCGCCTAATGAAATGTGTGAAAATTCAATACCAAAAAACTATTTATCCAATTGTAATATATACCGGGTGACCCGTTAAAAACACAAATTTGGTCTATAATTCAGAACCCGTTGACTCTAAAAAACTGAGTACGCCATTGGATCCCACAGAAAAAAATCTATAGGAATCAGCCATTACATTTTGCTATATATATATATATATATATATATATATATATATATATATATATATATATATATATATATATATATATATATATATATATATATATATATATATATATATATATATATATATCTTTCGTTACCTTAATAAGTAGAAGGGCTCATTACGAAGGAAGTTTTTCTACCGACATCCAAGTGTCACACAATTATTAAAATTATCACTTTTAGTAATAAAACAATAGTAATTCTTTAATTTTATTATTACAATTATTGATCCTTTCCAAAGATAATTTTAATGGAAATGAAAATACTGTATTTATAACTTTTAAAATAGATATGTAAAATAATTCTAATCTTTGAACAAGAAAATATTTATTTTTGTTAGTCAATACGTAATAATATGTACTGCTTTCAATTATAAGATAGAATCAATTACCTTAACAAGAGGTAAGTTTTCTAGCAACTACGATACCGTTTTCACTGACTAAATTTACAAAATTCAGCGCGTAATAGGAGATAAGAGTCCTTTCACATATATGCTAAGACCGAAACACGATGACTGACACAGCCCAACACCGATTAGTACGAAAAGAATTACGATTTATTGTTGGACAGTTTTTGCATAAAGCTAATCAACGAAAAACTTACCAGTTTTACCAATGTTTTTTATTTTATGATGTTCTTGCTACTAATACAGATCTAGATGGATTTAATGACGTAAAAATACCAATCTAGTTTTTTTTTGATATCTAAAAGCAAAAAATACTCAAATATAAAAATCTAACGCAATAGATGTTCTGTGACTGCGGTTGTTTAAATAATCCCCTAAATTTATGTGGAAAAGGATACTCTTTCTTGACGTCCAAGGACTTTTCGAATTCTGAGCAAATCAATTACCAAAAATTAATTCAGAATTTAAAAATAGCCTCCTACACACACTTCTTCGTGGACTAACCTCACGTATTACAAGTCCACGCTCTTTCATAGACTTAGTACTTACAGGAGTATCTTTACATCTTTCGACTACTTATATGCAGGCCAGTGGCGGCTCGTGGATTTAAGAACGGGTGAAGCGCAGCTTAGCTAGGTGCATAGCGCGGAAGGGAAAAATAGCGCTGCAGGCGAAAATATTTCGGGACGCCCCGCCCAAAATGGCTATATTTTTACCTTTTTATGACGTTAATTATCCATAGCTTCGGAGCGCTTTTTAATACTTTATAAGATTATAAATATATTTTTTTCTTCTTAAAAAAAAGTTATGTACCTATATCTTAAAGCTAATTTCGATTCGATTCGATCGATGCAAAACTGCTTCCGCCTCCGATAATCTCAGCGCACTAATTTACACTAATTCTATAGAAGCGAAAAAGCGCCTGCAGCCTGCAGCAGCAGTTTAATGCCGCTCCTATTTGGCGTACGGATGGATATTCACCATTGCGATGCCCTAATAACAACTGCCGTAAACAAATCTAAGCGTGATAAATGTGATTCCTTAACGGGTCGCTCTTATGAAAAGGTATTCAGCGCGCGACGAAGTCATTATTATTTTTTGAGTATATAACGCACTAGTTTTGATAGAAAATAATGGTATAATTAAGTAAATAATGTGAATATATATAAAACATACTACGTTATGATAGAAATTTAGATTATAAAATACTTAATATTTTAAAAATATTTTTAATTTTAAGTAAATTGATTGGAAAATGTAGGTGAAGCGTCCCCTAGCGAGCCGCCACTGATGCAGACTTTGCCAAAACTGTTGAATTTTAGATGAAACGATACAAATTATCTAATGAAAAATAAATTAACACACATCGGCTCCTGTAAAAAAAACTGGGACAAAACGAATCCGAAAATTTTAGAATCTATTGTAGGATACGGTAAAATATATTTTTGTGCATTGTTTAACCCGCTCTATAAAACCACCTTCTTAAGTATTTGTTAAAGTACTCTTTATATTTAATTTTACATAAAACTGGATGATTTTATAAAACCAGTACAAAGTTCTTTGTACATAAAACGGGTATCGGTGTTTGACTTGATTCACGGAATGTCTGTAGAGTCCTGGAAATACACCAAGTCAAAAACAAATGACTGAAACTTTTCTAATTACAATTTGTAGGTATTTGAATGGCTGGGTGCCAATTTTTTCCTCATTTGAAGGAAGATGAGACCAAGGCTGTCTCGTATCCACTCTAAGGTATTCCCCAGCCAGCACTGAACTTGTGTAATATTCTGAAGCTGTGATAGTCAGCTGCATAGAGTGTTGTTGGCAATCTTGATAATCTGAACCTGGCCTATGTTGACATTTTGACGAAGAGGTGTTACCTCAGCTCATCGATCTGTTGTGTTGAGGTTGCTCCAGTGTCATACAGTGCTATCAAAATTGTCTCCCTTGCTCTGCTGATTGGGGGTGTTCAGGCCGTTGCCTTATAGAATGTGGACGGACCTTCTTTCAGGACAGGGGTATTTTCAATCAGAGCACATAACTTTGTCTTGCTATGGTTAAATAGAGACGAGGTTGCGTCGCATCCAGAGAATACGTGAGCAAACAGTATATAGTTACGATCATACTTAATGAAGAAGTAAGATGAAGTCGAAAAATATAAATCCACTCTTTCTTGGTTTTAAGAAGGTATACATTTTTCTTGGTTGAAAGCCCTGACAGCCAGAGTTGTTAAGAAAAGAACGGGACCGTTTTCCTAAAAACAGGTTCTGAGGTGTATGTTCGTTCTAAAAGAACTGAACAACCAATTCTTCCAGCCCGAATCGTGCGACGCACGGCGCTCAATCTGCTTGTTCACTGTGCTGTCAGTTCACTGACACTGCTGCACAGTTCTAGCCTCTGTGGTTTTCTTGGAATCATGTAAATAAAGACTCGCAGCTGAACTTGGTTAATTCGCTTTGAAATATGAAGCGTTACCGGAAAAACCCGTTTCTTTTCTGTATATATAGGTATTTGCTATCAATTTTATTGTCTTCAAAAACATGTAACAAATATTTACCTATAACAGATTAAATTAAATAAAAACACTAAATTGTCAGTATTATAGACATAACGCTATAACATTCCACAATCGATAGCTGCTGATTGACAAATAATTAAATAAAATAAATCACAAAAATTATGTAATCACGAACAGAATCGCTCATTTACTACATTTTCAATGACACATTTACATATACATTATTTAATTAATTTTAAATAAATTTGTGAAAATACAATCATGTAGCTTACAAAATTGGAAAAAAAAATAAAATGTGAGTAGTGGAAATTTAAAATTTGAACAGAGAAGAGAGAAGTGAACACTTATTTAGATGTAATTAATGCATCTATGATACAATCTAATCAAAAGAACAAGTGAACAGTTTTACGGAACATGTTCTAGGGTAAGAACCGAACTGTTCAAACTTGTTCAGCAATTTTACCTGTTCTTTAACAACTCTACTGACAGCACAACGAACACATCAACATCCTCGCTGACTATAACAGTATCAAAGGTAGTCGATTGTGGGAATGCTGTGTTTACTATCAGAACATCTGTGTCCTCTGCTGCCTCTAATACGTTCATACCGTCCTTTTCAAAATAGGTCTTCACCATTTGAACCAGGCGACTCTTGTTGTATTCTTTACCTAAGCATTTTTCTTGAGAAACAGCGGGGACTGTTCTTTCATCGAACATGATATCGAATGAGGTATTTATCCAAGCTTTTTTTAACTCGCTTATTCGGATCACTTGGGTAGCAATCAAAAACAACTATTACTTCTGATTCATATTGCCTCTTGACATAGTTGACGTATTTGTTGCAGATATAATTAAACGATTCCGTCCTATCCCTCACAACTTTGTGAAAAAGAAAACCACCATCCACAACAACCATCTCATTTTGCAACATCGACGTCTGAATATCTCCCAGGCTTGAAGGCTCTGTACAGTAGTGATTTGATTTCTCTTCGTAATCCTTTTTCACTGAACAAAGATAAGGGTATGGAGGGCAGTTTATAGGTGAAGTAGTGTTTAAGATCTTCACCAAACCGTTTTGCAATGCAGATTATCTGGACAAAATCATGAAAAATAGCGTTTGACGGATGGAGAAAAAAGAATACTGAATGACATAGCTGGGTCACCCTGTACATACTGCAGTCATCATGTACATTCTCCAGCAAAGGTGTCATAAAAAATTAATTTAATGGGCACTATAAAAGATCATACAAAAGTGAAAATACACAAAACCTTGAATTCTGCGATTTTTTGGAAAATTCCGTCGAATTTCAAATTCATGTCGAAAAGGGTTAGGACGATATAAATTTAAGTCTGACTAGTGCATTTTGTAAGAGTAACTTTTTCTGTATGACGCACCCTTCACGAGTTACAAGTTACAAAACTAAAAAAAGCGCCATACCAAACCATCCTAGAGAAAAAAATCTTTTACTGAAATGAATGCAAGCTTGACGCCTCTCAGACTACCTGTATAACAGCCAATATTGTCTCATCCAATTAAATACAATTAAACAAAGAGGGAATTTGCATTAGTGAATTCCAAGAACTATTGACTTGATCAAACTTGGCGTATATACTTAAACTAACGCAAATACGTAAAAACACATTTTGTATTTTTATGAATGATTAGAAGGAACGATAAAAATTGTCTCTTACTCACTTAGATAGTAACTAGACTAACGGAAAGCACACTTTAACTGTGGGTAGAAGAGGAAGTCGGCTAAAAAACAAACTTCTACGCGTGTGTCAGGTAAATAATAACAATTAGACGCACCATATAAATATAGTGAACTAAAGATTTAGATATATTTGTTTTAATTATTGCTCGCGAAATAGCTTTTAAGATTAGTGAAAAGAGTTTCTGAACATTTCAGTATTTAAATATTTGTTTTCATAATACCTATTTGTTATATGGTAATGGGGCAATTATTTACATTCCCATTTTTAATCTAAGGATCATTGCCTCTTCCATCCAAACTTACAAACAACCCCACCACCGCAAGTAATAAATATCGATGCCTTCATATAAAAAAATTTCAACAACTTCAAACATTTTTTAGAGAAATTAAGTTGATGTTCCTCTTTACCCTTAGCCCGGTTAGGCTACTGCGTACAATGTACAATTTTATTTAAATTACCGACGATTCGGTTATCTTATAGGGCATTTTGAATAGCACATTTCAAAGTCAAAATTGTCAAAGTGCTTTTAGAATTCCAAAAATGCTTTTCAAATTATAAAGTTCAAGTTTACATCAAAATATTTAATTAACAGATCCACCTGGAATCAGCACGATTTTTAGCACATACAGGGTGTAAAAATTGAACTTCAACTTTGTTTATTTAAGAAGGACAACTCCCTGTATAATAGTATTTCAATAAATGGGCATCTTCATGCTGATTTTAAAAATACCAGTTTTCATACCCTTGTCAATTTGCTCGGTTAAAATTGACAAGACCCCTGCCATAAAAGGCGGGCTATTGTCTTATGTATATGATCTCCCTCTTTCTAACACATTGCCCCATATCAGAGGATTTTCGTCAAATTTCTCGGTTATCTTTAAACAAACCTGATATGTTTACAATCAGCAAGAAGTTGCTCATTTATTTAAATAATATTATACATATTATATATATAATAAAATAACAAAGTCGATGATCAATTTTTTAATTTCCAATTATTGTTTGTTTATTTTATTGACAGAGACACCAAAAAAATTAAGAAGTCTTATGAAATGTGTATTTATAAAATGTCTAGATGTTTTATAAAACGAGTATTTTATAGTATTTTTTCTATTTTGTGCACTATATTTAAAAAAAAGCATTATCTTTTAAGAAAATATTTATTTTTTTAAAATTATTTAGTAATAACTTTAAATAATATATTTATTATAATATAATATTTATTATTATTATTATTATTAGTTTTCATAATTATATTTATATAGTCTATACAAAATAAATTATATTCTTTATTATTTTTTTCTAAAAAGAAAGATTTTATTCCAGGAAACAGAATTTGACAGAATATTTAAACATTTCACTAGGCCGCCATTTTGTTCCGCCATAATGATTTTGCACAAACATTTTTGTAGTTTATCTCTATACCACACTTTATTTTTGTACAAATTTCGATGTCATCCGATAAGTAAATTCTTAAAATGATTTATTCTACATCTTGTGAGGTCTCCATTTTGTTCCACCATTTTCGATTTTTACCAAAACGTAACCGTTTATTCCTGGCATAACCCTTGATTTTTGACCAAAATTTGAAGTCGATCGGAAAAGTAATTTTTGAGCTATGCCGCGTACAGACTGACCGACAGACGGCCGGCCATGGAAAACACAGATTTTTCGGGGTCTCTAAAACACAAAGATCTGTAAAAATCTCGACGGATGATTTTTCCAAGATTACAATACTTCGTTAGTGAAAAGAAATTATAAACAGAATTGCAAAGTCACCTCAGATAAAACCTTAGACTAGATAAAACATAGACGAAGCTATCCATTCATGAATAGTAAAAAAACATAACGCGGACAATTCTAAACGTCTCGCCCTGCCTCAGTAGAATTTATAAATGAAAAAGGGAGTGGCCGGTTCTATTTACGCGATGTAGTTCATAGGAGATCTCAATTAGATATTTTAAAACATGAAACAACTGTATGTAATATTAGTTAGTTAGAATTAGAATTAGATTTCGTGAACTTGGTTCAATAAAATATAGGCATCCTGAAACTGACCGATTAAAGAATATTGCATTGTACATTTCTAGAACTTCTTCTAAAATCTTAAATTTGGTTATTTGGGGCACCGCGAAATATACATATTCAAAATGTATCAAAAAATATAAACTAGGTTTAGAAAATATTTGAAACTGGATTGATATCTACACACCAGAGGGACATTTAAATATACAGATAAGTTATTTCTCTTAGACGAAATAAATAAATTCTTTGTTCTTACCAACTTACCACCACAGGATATAAAATAACATTTCTTTCCTTGATTTGAGGGCCTAAAACCTTGGAGCGCAAACGTAACTGTTTTAGTTAATAAAATGGAAATTTGCGTCGACATACAGCTTCCGTATATATGTATGCATTTTTTATACAGGAGGCACGCGTTCTGTTTAAAAAATGAACCACATGGGGCAAAGGGCAAAACTATTACAGCATATAATATCTTATCTTATATATTTTTTAAGTTTTTAATGTTTTTTTTACTTAATAACAATTTCTCTGAAATGGCTATTTTATTCTCCCGTTATTTTCGAAACATGTCAACCTAAACCTTATTTTCGCTATACCTAAAAATGGATTAATTTTTCTTAGATATAAAATACAGGAACCTATAGGGAAGCCTGTTATAAAATATATATCTTTAATCAGTACTATAAACTCAAAAAAATTCTCCGTAGTAGTTATATTTATTAATTTTAATTATAATTATAATATACTTCCGAAATATAAATAGACAATTTAATTAAAAATATATTCAAAGTGTTCAAAATTGGGTGTGGAAATACTGTAAATAGGTATTCGTAGTTAATATTATACACTTACACAAAAAGAGATCGTTGTGGAATAACTATTATCGAAATTTCAAGCTTTGTGAAAAATTAATAGTCTTTAAAAAGCTAATGGAAAGAAACTTGCTACTCAAACTAAATTTTAAAGCACCTTCTTTTTTTTCTGGAACATCAAAAATTAAAAACATCCAAGGTGTTAACTTAAAATTTTCTGTAAAATTATCGCACATATCTTTAAAACTATGTCTTCTTATTTTTGATCTGTTCATTATTTCAGAAAATGAACTTTTGCCGAATTTTTAAGCATTGTTATTAAGCCGTCATTTTGTTTTGCCTTTGCCATATAGGATTCGCTAAAAATTTTACCAGTTTATCCCTGCGTTACACTTGATTATTGTGTAAAATGTCAAATCAAGTTATATTATATGTAGCCTTTCTTCCCTGGTTATTTTCTAGCAATTCATTAGCCTGCCATTTTCTTCTCCCATAACGGCTTCTCATCAAAATTTGACCAGGTTATCTCTAATAGCACACTTAATTTTTCTGCAAAATTTAAGATCCACTTGATTTCTTAATAGTAATTTTTTTAACATTTTATTAGGCCAACATATTGGATTTTTACCTAAATGTTACCATTCCATCCCCATAATATGACCATTGATTATTCAGCAAAACTTAAAGTCAATCCAATAAGTTGTTTGTGAGCTATGCCGCACTCAGACAGACCGACGGCAATGGGAAAACAACTAAAAACTTTAAGATGTGCAAAAATCCGGAAGGGTGAAGTTTTTTAGGAATACAGACCTTCCCACTTTCGACGACAGTAATACGACTTAATATAAGTTAAATATTTTTTTGACGTCTGCATTGCGGTTGTTGAATACAGTTTTGAAATGGTTTCTTAGTGTATTTTGACAATGACTTTTTTTTCTGTTACAATCAAGTACAAACTAGATTTCTCGACAATGAGATATCTGAAAAAAATACTCAAACTTCTATAATCTCCTTTCTACAATTAAAGTTAACATAAATAAACAAAGATTATTATTAACACTTAATATATGTCTGTATTTTGTAAATAATCAGTCACAAAAAATAAGCTTTTATTAATTATAACAACATAAAAATATCTTAAAATTCAATTAAAACCACACTTTGCTGCTAGATATCGAGAAATATGATATATAAACCTAATCGATTTTACGCATGTCGGTGTCTGCATACTACTAATTGGGGGCGGCGACTTTGGAAATTCTTTAGTAAGGATTTTTAATAACAAATCCTTAATTTTTGAAATTAGATTTTTTGAAGCACATATACTATAGGCGAAATACATAATAATTAGGTATATGTATTGCCACAATATTTATTTTATTTATCGGTTTCTGTTTGATTTTATGATTATAGTTTTCTTAGTAGGTTACACTAATATGAGAGATTTAACAACCGGGGAACCATTGCGTTTATAATATGAAGCAATCGTGACTCCAAAAATCATTTAAATATCGTACTCTTTTCTTTTATACTCAACGATAAAACCATTATTAAACTAATATTGGTTTATCATTTCAATTTTACAATGCAGCTGACTGCTTAATTGCAAATATTTCAGAAATTGTTAAGACAGGGACGAATAAACAAAAAAATTAAAAAAAAAACGTGTCCTTTTTCATTCATTTTTAAATTCAGTTTGCAGTGTTTGCACTATTATTAACTTATTAAACTTCATGTTTAATAGAACTCTAATGTCTAAATGTCCATAGAAAAATTTTTCTACACTCATTTGTTTTATGGTGAAACGAAATAATTTGGCGTCGATATTTTATTTTGTCGAGAACTGTTAAAGATTGTTATAAGGTATACATATACATATATACATGTTTTAACATTACCATCTTCCGCAGGTTCTAAATGTCAGAAAATATAAGGATATTCCATTTAAATACTAAGATGGATAACGCCCCTGGTCGCTAGATTTCTAAACCTATTGGACTTGTGAACGTCAAGGCTTCTATTAGTCAGGCATCGCTGTATTAATTTATTTGGGGGGAATATAAAGAGAATTTGTTTACTTCTAGACAACCCGCTGTACACTGGTTCAAGCAACAGAAAAAAGTCATTTTTTTAAAAGCATAAGATTGTTTTTTTCTTGCTTTTATTATTAATGTGTGTTAGTTCAATGGCATTATTCAATAAAAAAAACTTGGAATTTTTCCTTTCATATAGATGCAAATCACGTGTGAAATTGGCGAAAACTCATGTTTACCATCGTGAGCCTACAAATTATCTTCTGTAATCGATGTCAGTTTCTCAGAACCTTTTTAATTATAATAAAATGTTTTTAAATATTTAAAAGTGCGACCATTAAAGATATATTTTTGTTAACAGACCAAAAAATTTTTTTTCTGATCGGAATCGCCTACTGACTACAATGTTCCTGAATTTTTGAGGTTTTTCAAATTTGTAAAGTCATAACTTATGACCACCAATGACCGCCGAATTGAGTTTAACACATAAATTACCTTTTGTGTGAGGACAGTATGTTAAGCTAAACCTATTAACGATAAAAAACTTTATAGGATCACAGTATTTTGGAGTCGTTTAAGATATAAATATTTCTAAATGTACAGGACGTATCAAAAAATTGTAGAGCAAAAAGATTTTTTTGTGGAATACCTACCCTACATTTGACATGATATTTCATTTCCACTATGAAAACTAAGATTTTTTTATATACCATATAAGTATATGATTTGAACATATTACCATGAGAAAGGCCATAAAAAACTAAGTAATGTGGAATTCATTTTGCCCTATTCAACTTCAAAAATTTTGAAATGTGAATGGTTAAAAAAAATTGAATTTTTTCTAGTGGAATCGAAAAGGCGCACCCTGTACATATGAAAATATTTTTACATTTTGCGTCCCTAAACTTCCAGTAACCTTTATAAATAAAGTTTTTTTCTATCTTTAATAGGTTTAGCGAAACATACCGTCCACACACCAAAGGCCCACCCTGTATAAACTGATTTATATCTAGAGCTTCACTTGATATTAAGTACATGAAAGATCAACCAATCCAACTTTGTATTTTTATATTTTTATTTTTGCCTTTACCTACTAAAATATCAAAAATATAACAACGAAGACATCCTATAACATGAATATTTACATTTGTTTAAAGATATAATTAATTGTGCTTGTTTTAAAATAATTACTCATTAATAAATGTAAATAAAGAAAATAAAATTTTCTATGCCTAATTTTACACAAGTAAAAATCTCATTCATCAGTGAACAATGCGCATTTAAAACTATTCAAGTAAAAAAAATACCTATATCTATTTATTTTTTCAAAATATTCCATATAACTCGAACCACTGTGCGGCGTGGTGCAGTGGCTTAGGTGGGTGCCAGTTATTCGCAAGGCTGCAGTTCAAACCCCGTGTGATGGCACTTTTTTTTAATTTTCTTAAATCAGAACCCGTAATTTTGTAGGTAATAGTGTTTTAATTATCAGACTGTGTTTTTGGTTAGTCCATGTTAAGCCTTATTTTTGGATTGATATAAAAAATATATAAAAATAAGAGCCTTGACTTTCACAAGTCCAGTAAAATCTTGATCTGATTCTACCATATAAAGATTTCATATTAATATGTTCCTTACAATGGGAATGACATGCTGACTAATACTTTCGTTGAGATGCGGTATAGAACAAACTACTTATATTTCTGTGATGTGAGATTTTATATTGATACTCAGAAATAATTATATTTCTAAAACAGCTTAAACTTGAGGACCTTTAAAATTAACTCAAATATACCTATAAGGAATACTTTGAGTACAATGATGAATTTTTCAAAAATTCAGAAATTTTTGACAATTTCAACACCTCTACCATTTAGACCAAAGTTACTTAAGTAGAATCCATTGCTATTATCCTAATCTAATTAATAAGATAATAAACCTAACGAACCTCAAGGGCCATTTTTGCGACGAATACAACCTACATTGTTTCGTTCTGCTTCGTATTACACATAGGTGATGGAAGAGAGTACCCTCAGATAGTAACCGATAAAAGTTAACTGAATAGCTTTTGTAACACACGTTTAGAAATTTACAGTGTCAATATTAGAACGATGTTGTCAACAACCTTGAGTTATCCTTAACAGCTCTTTACAAATTAGAAGTGTAAATACTGACAGAATCTTAGAAACTCGTTACATTTAAACGGAGTTTATGGACCGGCAATTTTTTTTTATATATATATATATATATATATATATATATATATATATATATATATATATATATATATATATATATATATATATATATATATATATATATATATAATATTTAAAATTTCTAAGAAAGTAAAAATATAGAATATAAGGAAAATGTAAGGTACTTATTTGACACTTTAAACACATTAGCGCTGATACAGTTTATTTCCGATAATGATTATATTTTCTTACACATCTTCATTTTTAATTGCATATTATAGGCAGCAAATAAAATTATAACAAAAACATGTGACGAATTAAATGAAAAATTATCCACATCCGCCAAATAACAATTAAAAAATATAAACGAATACACCAGGATCGTACTCTGCATGACACATCGGTTAATCCAATTCCAATACATTGTTAGCATAAATAGATATAAATTAACGTTATAGTTTATTTATACTCTGTCCATCAAACCTATTCCGCCAGTCCAAAGAAGTTTTGCCAAACACCACGCACAATTTTAAGTTAAAAGGGTTTCAGAAGTTCTTGTTCAGTAGACCTTTAAGGCATGTTTCTTTCTATAAGAGATATCTTCGTGGTTTGTCATCAATTTTTTTGTTTTTAGTTCCCGCAGAAGAAAGAATTAATCATAGATATTTAAACAGTACTACTAGATATATTTTTTTAATTGTTTCCTTCATAATACACGTAATTGCAACTTAGCTAAATTTAAAAACGCAACATTATACAAACCCTTTAAATACTGCAGACAATGAGTAGGTATTACATTTTCCATGGTTAAACTTCGTTTTGTAAAATGAAAATTACTTTGATAATCGCTTATCAAATAAACTTTATTTCTAAATATATTAACATATTCGAAAGATCAGGAACTCTCGGCAACGTCGCTTTTTTCTTTTACGATAGTAATACGCACTACCGGCAATTGGCTGAACTTTTTCATTCGTACAGCTGACTGCTACGTTGCAGTTTTTCCGCTCGCGAGTAGTCCACAATAGTTTAGTTTTTATGAATTTTACGTGTTTTTTTAAAGAAAATTATGTTATTTTTATGTAGACCTGGTACATGCTTGTGTAGTGTGCAAGAAAGTGGGCTACTTATATTCAAATTTAAATTTTGGTGGGGTAAGTGAGGTTATATGGCATGCATTATTTGATTATTCTTTAGTCATGGACGTAGAAGTTGGGGACTCGGTATTTTAATACGTACTACCTATCGCCTATCTATTAATTTATGCTGATAAAACACGTCTTAGATTTATTTCATTTATGTAATCTAGAAACAAAGATTATACAATAATATATTTTTTTCCGCCTCATGCCGCAAAAATGTACGGGGTGTCCAAAATAAGACGCCCTATCTCCTTATTTCGGAAAATGTAGTGGCTTGCCCTGTAACCTTACTTTATCTACTTTTTATTTATACAAGGTACTCAGTTTTAATTGGACAGGTTTCAACTTTCTTATTTTTCCTTCTTTAATAATTCTAAGTATTTTTTGTATAAACCACAATACCCGAAAATTAATTTGTTTTAAGGTCTTGACCCGTGAAAAATGACATTTTTATAAGTTAAAACTTTAGACCAAACCACGAAACTTTTCTTTTCAATTTCTTAAATTAAATTTGAAAATTCCTTTTGCTTTACTAATACTACTTAATGTAATATGTTTTAAATGTTTTATTTTACATATTAGAAATAATATTATGTCATAACAAAAAATTTAAGTTTAAGTAGACTTTAACATAACAATCATGAAACCACATTAAAAATTACTTACTTCATTATTTTTTATGTGAATTTCAATTGTTTTTCCTACATCAATTAAACACAGCACTGTTCACACGTGGAATTACATTGTTAATACAGAGAGGTTTTCTGCAAGGGCTATTTTTGATAATATTGAACATATTTGCTACAAAAAAATATGACTAGTAAACTCGCTCCCGGAACATTGAAGGACTTTCTTTGGCTGTGAGTCGTTTATTTTGTTACAAATCGACCTAGGATTGGAACTACGCAAAAAAACAGTTCGGAAAAATGTCTCTAATTAGTATTGGCACGGGCATCAACATATTTTAACCTCTCCATAACACGTATAAATTGTGCGGGGTGTCCAAAATAAGAAACCCTTAATTAAAAATTAAAAATTAAAATCATAAGAGATGGAGAAAAAACTGAAAAGAAACGTTTCGTGGTTTAGTCTAAAGTTTTAACTAATCGAAATGTTATTTTTCACGGGTCAATATCTCAAAAACAAATTAATTTTCGGGTATTGTGGTTTATACAAAAAACCACTTAGAATTAGTAAAGAAGGAAAAATAAGAAACTTCGAACCTGTCCAAACTGAGTACTCTGTATAAATAAAAAATAAATAAATTAAGGTTACAAGCTAAGCCACGAAACTTTTCTTTTTAATCATCTTTTCTATTTCCTACATTTTCCGAGATAAAGGAGATAGGGCGTCTTATTTCGGACACCCCGTACATTACTGTGACATGAGCCGGAAAAGTTGTAAAAGTTTAAAAAAGGTGAGCAGTGTGAGTATATATCTGAATTTGCTAGACTCTATTTTTATATTTATTATGTTAGCAGTATCACACTCGACACCATAAAATTAATTTATCCCATGTTTCTTGTGCAAAAAAGGCAAATAAATTAATTTGTAAGCAAACGTAGTTAGTCTTGCTTAACCCTCGTACAAAAAAAAATAATTAAAATAAATTAACTGGATAGAAATGTTTTTTGTTTGTTTCTTTGTTCTGGTATCATTTTGACACAAACAAAATACTAAAAGAAAAGTTCAAAATTCGAAATCAAAAAACCGTTTGGGCAAAAAGGTCTACTCTACCTAATATTTGCATGAGAATCAAATCTTAACCGTCAATGTAACAGAAGCGCAGTTTAAGAGTGACATTCCCTTAAAAAATTTAAGCAAAAAAAATTGTATTGCCAATCATTTGTCTCTATCACATCCTCTATAATAACTTTGTGTCAGTTGTATCAGCGACATAACTCCCCACTCCAAATTAGCTTGGCCCATGCCTACTTTGTAAAAACATCCTGAATTATGGATTAATTTTTGAGAACATATCGAATTTCTCGATTAATACGTCAAAACAAATGAAGCTAGGCAATCTATCGGTAGAAATTGTTTTTTGGTATTCGTCCATAGATCATTTTGCCGTGAACAAAAATTTCTAAAATTATTTTTCTTAGATTCTCGGATCTAACAAAATTTGCAAAAAATTTCATATAACGCTCTGTCTAGTGCAGTTTTCATTGCAAATAGAATTTTACCAAAAAAATGCTTTGTCCCGTTTCATTTGTGCAGCACTGTATATTTGTTATTATTAAAAATATTAAGTAAATAAGTTACATTTATTTAATCTACTTTCTGAACATTTAGGTACAGGCTACTTGATCTTCCTTAGATTTAATGCATATTTTTGTTTATTCGTATTAAAAGTGAATTAATACTTAATTTACTGAAAAAAAAAATGTTTGAAATGGGAAGCTATGATTTCGTAATAATATACTCTTGACCAGTGTTTACATTTTTTTGCCTTCCCTCTATATTTTTTGACTTTTACTAAAACTAACTACTGCTAATACATTATTTAAGTTAAAACCGACTAATATTCCAAGCCAAATGGATACTCTTCATTCGCATTTTTGCTCATTACCTTTTATGAAACATCTAACTTACAAAATCAAAGGTATATTCACTTGTCAGACAGATATCAAATTTGCATTTAAACAAATAAAAATTATTTCTTCGCTTTATACGAGAAATAAATCTCCTTTAACTATGAAAAAAAATTGGAATACAGTTTATAAAATCCCATTTTAAGATTGAAATAAAGTCTATTTAGGGACATCAGAGCGATTGTAACACTAAAAAACTGTCTTATGCCCTGTCTGAACATGTACTAAAAGAGGGTCATTTTGTGAATTTCAGAATCCATCTATCTTGGAAAAAGAAAAAACTTATCATAAAAGAATATTTTTAGAAATGTTCCAAGTAAACGAGCCCAATGCTATGAGTAAACGTAGCGATATACAAAATATTAGCTCTATATTTTAAAACAGATATAAATCTGGAAATTCAACAATTTTCCTCTCAAGTAGATGATGCCCTTTAAAGTTTTGTTGTACTCAACTCTTTCGTAATCCACCATATAAAATCACAATTAAGTAATTAATTTTTTCTTTATTTGTTTTAGCAAGACATAACATAATTCTTTCTGTTCATTAACTATCACTTATTCGTCAAAATAGCAACAGTTTAATTATTTATTTTATGGTTTGTTTTATTTGACGGTTTTTTGGATTGGGTTTAAGAATTTTATTTTTTATTTTTTTATTTTATTTTTTTTCCCAATTGTCTCCAAGCATTGCCATTGAATAAAAAACTAAATTCTGATATCTAACAAATTAAATTAAGGGGGCAGTTGCAGTCAATTAGCATTGAGAAAATATCGCGTAAAATGACTAAAAATAGGTTGTTTCTGTGATAGTCTGCGAAGTTATAAAAAGGAATTTGAGGATGAGAGTTTAACACATATCTACTAAAACACTTCTAAATTAAATTGAGTATGTTGAATTTTTCATTTTAGCCTTTAAAAGTAAAAAAAAATATGTTTATATGTCTAGTAATTTTTCGAAAACAATAGCGGTACTAACCTTGAGCTTTTCTATGCTCAGAAGTAATTTCGTCAAATTCCAAAATACTCAAATTGGAGAGCATACATATAGGTACATTTCTGAAAAAAATTGATCCGAAAAACATAGTAGTTTTTTTCCAAACTATCACCAAAGATAATTACTAAAATCTTGGAACGTTTTTGGGAGAATACGTTAGGTTGGCAATTGCAGTTGGTAACAGGTAAAGTTTGAACCCCTACCGCAAGAGGTCGGCCCAAATTTTTCAATATTTACTAATGGAAGGGAGAGCGCAATGAAAAGAAAATGGAATTCCGATCGCGTGTTGTCAATGACGTCAGATCAATAAACATTTATCTCTCGCATGGTCTTTCGTTTATTTTTTATGAGATTCTAGGGTTTTTCTTTTAAATAACGTTTAGAATATTTTATAACATATCATGTTGGAAAAACTAAGTAATCAGTAGATTTGGGCAAATGGAAAAACATAATTTTTTAAACGATATTTGTATTTTAAGGGAGAAAATCGATCTTTCCTTGAACTATGTGGGATATTAAGGAAGGGGAATGTATGTTTAGGTAATATTTTCCTTTGTTACGGTGGGTTCATGTAACAAATTTTAGTTTTATCTTTTTCTTTAGTTAATAAGAATTCACACCGTTATTGGTTGTTTTTTGTCATGTAACATAAAAAAAATGAATCAAACTATTCTTAGTGACAAAAAATTTTGCCAAATACTAAATTTTGGAAAGGATTTCTTAACTCAAAATTATTCTATTCTAAAAAATAGAAATATATAGATTTATTTGACCCTACGCAAAGAAAACGAATTGATGTTTCATATAAGTATTTAGTAAGGTATACCTAACTGGACATTTAATTTCAAAATAAACAAGTTTATAAAATTTCCTGCATGCTTTTCGTCCTCAAATGTAGTTTATCATTTTTATATCGGGTATGCAAAATAGTCCATTGTATAAAAAACAAAGCGGGTGAAAACCTTCTCCCTCAAACTGTTAACAAAATAGGAACAATTGTATAGAATTTAAAAGTAAAATAAGTACCTAAAAGTACTATAATTCTGCCATAGCACAAAACATGAACAAGCATTTTGTTTCTACTCTTTTGTGCAAAATTGCAAACAGCTTTTTATGAACCATGACAAATTATTTTATCATAAATTAAGCACTGAAATTTATTAGTCATGAAATGTTTTCAGGTATATCTGGGTAGAAGAGTGTTTTTTTCTTTATTTTGATTCCAACTTCTACAATTTGTTATAAAGGTCAGAAAAAAATAAATTTCAAATACAAAATTTTAAAAAATATCCCCAAGATTCTAAACATATTTAGCCTCGTTTGAAATCTTAGAATTGCAATGTCAGTAAAATGAAAATTGTTCTGCTTTTACAAAAATAAAAAATTGTTTTGCAAGTTTCTGATGGGATTTTTCTATCTTCTGATAGGTCTAAAAGATAGCAAGAGAAAATATAAAAAACTCTGTTTGCGGGTTAGTCATTTATTAGGAAATAATAGCATTTACATAAATGGTATTTATATATTACAATATCATCATATACATTTTTAAGATTAGGAAAATAGAATCTATCTACAGTAATAATGATTTATTGAAGAAACCAATAGATCTTTTATTTTATATGAAATGTAGTTGCTTAGTTGCTAACAGAAAGAACTAACTATGTTTGTAGTCTAATTAATATATTTAAGCATTGATTAGATTAAAAAAAAACAATAATTCAAATTATGTGCTGGAGTTGGTTAAAATATAAAATAATTATGTTTTTATTTTTGAACTACATATATAACCAAAGTAGAAATGAACATATTTTTTATTGAAATCCTAAAATTACTAAAGTAAATATTCCTAACTTACAAACCAGTAATTATGTTTTTTTTTGCTTATAGCATTTAAATAAATAATATGTAAGATAACATTTTAGTAGCAATTGAAAGATATTTTTTGTAGTTTGGCTGGGTATTCATGAGTATGCTATCAAACTGTGTAACTTATACACTACGAATGTATAGTAGGTATATTAAATTATAAAATTCTGAGAATAGTGTGACTTTCTTGGGTGTAGTGTAGTGTAGAGGTAACATTCAGCCTATTCTGAATGGATTTAAGTTAAAACCTCCATACTCGAACACAAAAACAACCAAAGTCTTAGAAAGAGCCAGTTAATACTTAATATATATATTTATATTTATATTTATATATATATATATATATATATATATATATATATATATATTAATTATTTTCTTAGGCATAGGTTAGCTCATTGAAAAGTAAAACTATAGTTCATATCGACGTTTCGCTCATTATAGTGAGCTTTCTCAATTTTTTCTTGGAACCATGTCAGAATAAATATCTTGAGAAAGCTCAATATAATGAGCGGAACGCCGATATGAATTATAGTTTTACTTTTCAATGAGTTAACCTATGCCCTTGAAAATAATTAACAAAATATTTATATATGGTTAAAGAAAAAAAACACAATATATATAT